>JADRCD010204010.1:0-82382 GCA_019843815.1 Montemys delectorum
TTCCACTCCATATATTGTCCCATGTTAGGGAGGGCAGCTTTTACTGTATTTTGCCAATCATTCGGAGTCATTGTCATAGCGGCAAGTCTCTCGAGCTGCATGACTGTGAAATTGGCATCAAACCCATACTTCTGAACTGATTCAGCAAGTTCTTTAATAGGGGTATATTCTACCGGTGCGTGGACGCGACCTCCCTCTGCAGCCTCAAACACCGGAAAGGCTTGTAACATCTTTCTTTTATCTTCCTTTGAAAGGAAGGAGTCTGAACAGCACTCGTCCGCATAGGGCAGAGGAGCCCTGGGGACTACTGCCGGAACTGCTGCCTGGAAGTTCGCTGCGGGCCGGGGAACCGTGAGGTTCCTATTCTCCGCCTTCTTTTGCTTTCGATTTTGCCGCCCATCTGGATGGTACCTTTCCTCCTCATAGCGGGCTGCTTCTTCATCTAGGTCCTCTTCCTCGGAGGGACTTAGTTCCTCTAACTCAGAGCTATCAAGCCCCAAGACCTCCAGTTCCTTTACCGGATAAAGAGATCTCTTTTCTGAGGCCTTTCCCTTCGTATGCTTCTCTCCCAGGGCGTCCTTTCCCTTATCTTTCGCTTCCTCGAACTGAGCGTCTTTGGAAGGATCTTTTTTCTTAGGCATGCCTTTCTTTTTTTGAGCTCCTAGTCTCCTATCCCGCTCTGTTTCTGACATGCTGTCTTGTAAGCAAAGCGAAACCAAAAGAAAAAGAGTGAGCGCTAACAAAACAATAATGGAAGCTTCTAATGCACTTGATAAACAAGGAGAAAGATGAAAGAGATCAAGACCAAACATACCTCTCAGAGCTTACCTTTGTCCTGCAGTCCTGAATCCTCTCTGTGAACGGAGGGTCTCCTCGGCGCCGGCGATGGTGGGTTCCCGGGTTTCGGCACCAACTGTGATCCGCGCAATTGTCTCACCAGCAAGAATGCACGCGGACACCAGGATCCTTCTGCAGCAAGCGTTTATTGCATCTTTAAGAGGAAGACCCCAAGCCCCAAAAAGGCACTGCTTATATACACCCTGGAGCGGCGTGTTCATTTCTGATTGGCTGTTTGCTCATTACCTCATGTGACGCCTTGGGGTGGGCTGTGACTTGGCGCACTCTGGCCCTTAGCACATGTGCAGACTACTTGTTTATAGGGAGAGGACACTGGATGCTGGTGCCATGTTGTAATGGCGATTGAGCCAGCTCGGGCGTGGTTCTCTACATGGTCCAAGGCTGTACCTTGAGCTGGCAGCTGAACTTAGTAATGTGTAAGCATCTCACAGATAATACTTGTTTTGAAAGCATGATGGAGTCATGGAGAACAGCTGAGGTTGGCACTCTGAGAGGTCAATAAAGGTCATTAGTGAAGTGCAGCCTCTGGAACTGCAGTAGCAGGTAAAGGCCCAGGATCGGAAGGTCCAGGGTCCTGGAGGGAAGTTGAGCCCAGGAGAGGCGATTTGAGAGAGTGTAGCCATTGCAACAGGAGACCCTAGCATTTGGACATACCAGTACCATGGGAAGATCACTAAGGACAGCAGCAGCCATGGGGTGAGGCTGGTTTAAGCTGGTTTCAGTCTGTGTGGACTAAAGAAGGTAGAGCTGGAGAAGTGACCCAGGTCCTTTGGGAGACCTCAGATTATGAGTGAATCCCAAATATTGGACATTGTGTTATTTACACTGTTTGAGTTGGTTTTGCTAGGTTCAGACTGTGTCTATGCCCTGGTTCTTCCTTGTTGAAATGAGAAAATATTTACTTTTTTTTGGTTTGTTTTTTGGTTTTGTCGAGACAGGGTTTCTCTGTGTAGCCCTGGCTATCCTGGAACTCACTCTGTAGACCAGGCTGGCCTTGAACTCAGAAATCTGCCTGCCTCTGCCTCCCAAGTGCTGGAATTAAAGGTGTGTACTACCACTGCCCGGCTGAGAGTGAGTATTTTAAAGAGACTTTGGACTTTAAAGTGTTTGAATTTTTAAAGACTGTAGGACTTTTAAAAGTTGAAATGTTTTATAGTGTGATGTTTATTATGTGTGACTTAGGAGTTGAACAAAAAGGAAAGATTATGGCTAAATAGTGTTGTACTAGTATGTCAACTTAACAAGGGATCAATTGTCCTGGCTAGTTTTTATGTCAGCTTGTCGAGAGCTAATGTCATTTGAGAGGAGGCAACCTCCATTGAGAAATGCCTCCATAAAATCTGACTACAGGCAAACCTGTAGGGCATTTTCTTAATCAATGATTGATTTGGAAAGACCAAATCAATTGTGGGTGGTGCCACCCATGGGCTGGTGTCCTGGACTCCATCAAAAAGCAAGCAGAATAAACAATGAGGAGTAAGCAGCATGCTCTATGGTCTCTGCATCAGCTCTGGCCTTAGGGTCTCTCCCTGTTTTTGAGTTCTTGCAACTGGCTTCCTTCAGTGGGTTGTGACTCAGGATATATAAGCCAAATAAAGCCTTTCCTCCCCAAGTTTTTTTTGGTTATGGTGATTTATCACGGCAATAAGGTTTGAAGTTCTCTGGGTATATTATATACCCAGAAGTGAAGTAGCTGGGTTGTGTGGGAGTTACATTTTTAATTTTTAATTTAAACCTCCAAACTGATTTCCACAGTAATTGTATTAATTTATGCCTTCAATAACAGTGAATAAGATTTCATTTCCCGATATATATCCTCTCCAACATTTGTTGTCACTTTTGTTGATGATAGCCATTCAGATGGGGGTCAATTGGTACCTCAAAGTAGTTTTAATTTGCATTTCTCTCATTTGACCAATATTGAGCAATTTAAAAAATAGTTATTGGCTATTTGTGTGTGTGTGTATGTGTGTGTGTTTTAACTCTATTAAATTTGTTTGCCCTTGTGTTGACTGCCAGTTGCATTTCCTTGGCATTTAAGTTCTGCATTTCTTTGTAACTTCTGGGTATTAGCCCCCTATCTGAAGTAGGGCTGTGGGAGCTTTTCTCCTGGTTAATTCTGCTGATTGTTTGTTTGCTGTACAAACCTTTCTTATGTTGATGTAGTCCCATGTTTCCATATTGGGTTTGGTCCTCTGTATTAGTGCTCTATTCAAAAGGTTCTTCCTTCCCAGTGTCCTGGAGGGTGTTACCTATGTTTTCTTTCTAGAAAGTTCAGTGTTGCAGGCTTTAAATTAAGGTCTATGATCTATTTTGAATTGATTTTGTCCAAGGTGAAAGATGTAAATCTAACTTCATTTTCTACAAGTAGAAACCCAGCACATTTATTGAATAGGCTGCCTTTTATTCAATGTATGTTTGTCAGAAATTAGGTAAGCATAGCTTTGTCTTTATTTCCAAATTTTCAATTCTATTCCATCATTCTATTTCTTATAACAAGTCATTGTTTTGTTTAAAACAGCCAGCTATTGAATGTGTGTGTGCGTGTGTGCGTGTGTGTGTGTGTGTGTGTGTGTGTGTGTGTTTAGACTTCATGGCCAAGCCTCCCTCTATTTAGGCCTCACCACTGAGCCCTGTACTGTTTGTTTTGTTACATGAATTACCATCCCTAGAGAGTGTAGTAGCACCTGCTAGCTCTGAGGCTTTTACTGACATACTCAGAAAAGATAAAATTGCTTTCCAAGAGTTATTAATATACCTGCTTCTCCTTTATTAAAAGATAGTTTGTCACATGACTCTAACATATACCAAAAAAAAAAAAAACAAAAAAAACAAAAAACAAAAACTAGTCACTTAGCTAGGAAATACACATTAATTTTACTTTAGAATTTATATATTTAGAAAAAATATTTTTTTATCTTTATGTGTCTCATCTTTTTCCTGAATATGACATTTTTTAATGTTGCCTACGTAAAAACTATACTTAAAGAAATAAATTCTTGGGCTGGAGAGATGACTCAGCAGTTAAGAGCACTAACTGCTCTTCCAGAGGTCATGAGTTCAAATCCCAGCAACCACATGGTGGCTCACAACCATCTATAATGAGATCTGATGCCCTCTTCTGGGGTGTCTGAAGACAGCTACAGTGTACTTACATATAACAATAAATAAATCTTTAAAAAAAAAAAAAGGAATAAATTCTTCAAGTAACTTGTATCTCCCAGGTAATACCAATGTGTACACTTTACATTACAGATGACAGTGAGTTTAAAGCCAGAAGAGACCTTATGTTTCGTGCCATGTGGTTCACACTCCTCCTACAATGTAAAGACTAAGACTTCCTTGAATACCTGGCTGCCTGCCTGCCCACCCTCCTTCCTCCTTCTTCCCTTTCCTTCCTCGGGCCCTACTCCCTCTCTTTTCTTTCTCTTTCTTTCCTTCCTTTTTTCCTATTGTTAGTGAAGGATGGACCCCTAAGTGCTGGAGTTACAGAAGTATACCACGACAGCTGGCTTTTCCTTTTCCTTCTGCATCCAGAATTTAAAGTATTTCTTAAATCTAATGTAAATTTTCCCCATTGTTACTGGAGGAGTTTACCTGTTGGGTCACTTGTAATTGCACATGATATCAATGATAGAAGAGGTTGATCATAAATTAGAAAAGCAGGAGAGAACCTGTTCATTCCACTAAACTAACCACCTCTGAACAACACCAGGTGGTAGTCACAACTGCTGAGTTCATATTCTGTGCAGGGAACTAAAAATTCGAGAAGGACCTTGACCTTGAGACACACAGCAAGTTTCCTGGGATATCAGACAGTTTGGGTAGGAGAAGGGTATATGTCCTAAACAGCATAATGGGCCTCGTGCAAAGGTGGCTTTCTCTACGACAGTCTCTAGCACAGACCCATTATCTTAGTTAAAGCCGGTAAAAATAACATCTTCAGATGCATGTGCTTAGTGTGGTGTGGTTGGCAATAAATCAGTAGTTTAAGACTTAAAATTCAGCTGTGCATAGTGGCTCATGCCTAAAATCTTAACAGAAGCTAAAGCAGAAGGACCTCCAGAAATTTGAAGACATTATCAAAGAAATGAATGGAAAAAAGTGAATTTAAGTCTATTTATTTCAAGTTATCTTTATCCTTAAATGTAGTCATAGTGCTTTAAGTATCAGGTGACTCAACAGCAAAGGGGCCTTGCTGTGAAGTGTCAATATTACAAGGGTGCTTCTTCCTAGTTTCAGGGGTTGTTCTTTCCCCTTTGATTATGTATCTCACCTTATAATCTGTATCAATGTTTATTTGCCTTCTTTTAGAGTGAACTGGATGACATGGAATATATGTATGACCTCTTCTCCGTCATTATCCACAAAGGTGGCTGCTATGGAGGCCATTACCATGTGTACATTAAAGATGTTGATCATCTCGGCAACTGGCAATGTCAAGTAAACTTACAAATTTGTTTAGAAATAACTTTGAAATTAATTTGCCTTTCTAGTCCCGCTATAGAATTCTGTTGTTCATTCTGCCTTCAGTATACACCCCTCCTTTAGAAAACATTGAAGGCTCATTTTACATGAACAGCTCCCACGTGCCCTCTACCTTGAATCTCCAGCTGTAACCTTGTCATATTTGTACATGTGGCATAGACTCTCACATACTAGTGACCTCACTCCAGTGAACAATTTGGGTGGTAGGTAGCGCACACCTTTAATCCCAGCACTTGGGAGGCAGAGGCAGGCAGATTTCTGAGTTCGAGGCCAGCCTGGTCTACAGAGTGAGTTCCAGAACAGCCAGGGCTACACAGAGAAACTCTGTCTCAAAAAAAACCAAAAACAACAACAACAATTTGGAATAAAGTTGAGAGCCTCTGGCTCCTCTGCTGGGAAATACTTTCTTTGTTTGCCTACTAAGCACAAGGATATTCTCTTCCCCAGCCATCCTTCAAAATCACCGATTTTTAACTTTGTCTGTTACAGCCTTTTTCCATAACACAAGGTCTCACTATGATCTTAAAAGGTACATTGTCTCTGAACCAGTCTGTGTTCAACTAAGGGAACCTGTCTTGGCTTTCCTCACTGCCTCCTGTAGTTCTTCTTAGCTGCTTTCAGAGTTGCAGCATTTCTCAGCTGGCAGCCTGTAAGCTCATGAAATATGTGAAATCTCCTTTTGACATTGAATGATTCTTCTGTCTTCCGCTGGGGCTTTGAATTCTAGAACATCTCTTTGAAATTTTGTGTTCATCTCTTTAGTAGCAACTTGCTCTTCTACAGGAGTGTTAGAATCTTCTCTGTTAGTGTGACTTTAAGGAACAAGCATTATGTTCTTTTCATTGAAATCTGGTGGTTTGATTTTGTGTTTTCTGTTTGTCTATCTGTCTGTTTGACATTGCCTTACTTTGTAGTCTATGCTACACCTTGTTTTGGCTCTAGGAAATCCTAGCATTTTTTTTGTAAGCTCAGCTTAAGCCAAAACAAGGTGTGTAAACTTACCAGTGAAGCCCAAAAAATATTTTGAGATGATAATGAGCACAAATTTTATTAGACACGATGTTTTTTATCTGGAAAATGTTAGAACGCTCTATGTATATTGTGCTGTGTCTTAGTCACTGTTCCACTGCCGTGATGAGACAGGACCAAGGCAATTCTTATAAAGGAAAGCATTTATTAGGGGTTGGCTGACAGTTCATAGGTTTATTTCATTATCATCTTGGCAGAGAGCAGGAAGCCATGCAAGCAGACCACAAACAGAGAAAGAAAGGAACTCTGGTCCTGGTGTGAGCTTTTTGAAACCCTCAACCACCACTCCCACTGATATACTTCCTCAGACAAAGCCACACCTGCTTCAACCAAGCTCCACCTGCCCCACCTACTCTGACAGGCCACACCTACTGGTTCTCAAATTGTGCACCTTCCTGGTGACTAAGTATTTAAATACATAAGCCTGTGGGGACCATTCTTATTCACACAGCCACAGGCTAGAATTTTTCTTTGACTCATAATCCTAGTTTGCATATAAAGCCAGAGAGATTAAGTAAATTGTATAGATTTACCTGATGAAACCTGACACTCAAAGCTAGGTCTGCCTGATTCTCCAGGTTGTATTTAGATTATATTTTTACCTTTCTTTCTCCAGTGACTTAAACATTCTTATTTGGTTTACGCCTTTAAACTGGCATCTGTGAAAGAAACATTTAACTGTTTTCCTTCTTAGGAGGAGATAAGTGATACAGATGTGAATTTGAAAGCTCCCCAGAATGAAGAAGAGGCTGATGATCCATTGGTGATTCTAAAAACAATCTTACTGCAGGTAGAGTGAGTCTTTGTACATATTTATGGGCATGTAAGTATTATAAATACATGTGTATGTTTTGTGCATTTGTATATGTGGTATATTTATGTGAAAATATCAGATAAAATTGTTTTAGGGCTAACTCTAAAATGGAAATTTTTCATTTTAACTTTTTTTTTCAGTCAGGATCTCACTGTGTAGACCTGGCTGGCCTGGATCTTGCTTTATAAACCAGGCTGGCCATGAACTCATGAACTCATGTCTGCCTTTGCCTCCCCAGTGCTGGAATTAAAGGTGCCTGGCACTACAGGCTGGTTTGTTTTGACTTAATCACTAGGTGTGGTGGCTCTTTCCTGGAGTCTCTCATCCTGAAAGGCTGAAGCAGAAGTAGCTAGCACCTTGAGTTTTGAGCCAGCCTGGCTAGAGAATGAGAACTTGTTTGTTTTTGTTTTTGTTTTGTTTTTTTTAAATCCATTTGTCTTGATTTTGGAACCATTTGCAAGGAAAAAAATAATAAGGCCAAGGAATGTGGCCTTGTTGGTAAAGTGCTCGTCTAGCATACAGGGCCCAGGTTCAATCTCAGAACCACATAAGGTGATATATGAAGGGCCATATAATCCTAGCACTTGGGAAATGGGGACAAGAGGATCCGAAGTTCAGAATCATTCTCAGTTACATAGCTAGCCTGGGTAACATGAGACTTTGTGTGTCTAAAAACACACAACAGAAGAGAATTTTAACCTGTGGCCTTGAAATCCTTGTCTCCAATCACAATCCTGTTCTGAAGCATTGGGAGTTAACGGTTCAACATAAAATCTGTGTTGGCTACATCATCCTTGCTTATTCATCCAAAATCATAAATAATGTCAGGAATGTGGCAGACCTTAGGACTCCTTCTGGATGGTGCTCTTTGAATTTCTGTCTGTGGCCCTTGGCAAATGGATTTTCAAATCAAGGTCTTATAAACTGGTGTGCAAGGTTCCTTTAAAAATATATAGTTCTGATTGATCTCATTGTAAGTTTATAGTCTAGGGAAGGTGAGCAGGTTCACTTGTATTGATCCCTCTGATGTGTGGTGCAATTATTGCTATCAGATGTTAACTATTTCTTTCATAAGGAGGAAGCCAATCAAATTCCTGTTGATCAGCTGGGCCAGAAACTCTTGAAAAAAACAGGAATATCTTGGAACAAGAAGTACAGGAAACAGCATGGACCACTGCGAAAGGTAGTGCTAGTTAGCATCAACTTAAGAAGTGTTCTCATCGCAGGAAAAACCATATCACAATCCCAGTTAGCAACACAGTTCCTATGAGAAGGAGCTTTAAACAGATTAAAATAATCAGTATTTTTGTTTAGTGGTTAGAATCCTGCTGGTATGTTACAGCTCACATACAACATATTTATGTTATTTATGAAGAAGTAAGCAGGAAAAGAGGCCTTTAATTACCACAGAAGGCACTCTAAAGCTCAATGAATAATCAAGCCAGTCACATGGCTCCCTAGGTTATAATCAGACTTAGAAAATGGTGTTAGCAGAAATGAAGCAGCTTCACAGAGGACGAAGCATTCACCTGCTCTGCTGAGTGCTCAAAGAGTGATCAGACACCAGAAACACTCACTTTTCTACAACTTGAATTTGTTTTGTAATGGGATTGTTTTAGAGCGTTTATAAACTTTAATTTCCTGGCATAAACATGTTCAAAATGCCCCCACAGTATCTTTTAGTGTCTTTAGAACTTGAAGTTTTAACTTTTTTATTTCTCATTAAGATGTATTTCCTTGCTTTTTTCCTTCCTGTTGAGGATACTGTCAAAGACTTTTCAAAAAAACCAACATAGCTTCTGATGTTATCCATGTTCTCTACTGTTTATCTGTTTTCTATTTTATTCCTGCTCTTGTTTTCATTGTTCCTACTTCAAGAGATTTGATTCAGCAAATGGAGAGGAGGGCCAGTGCCATATAGGAGAGGGGGTGAAGCTGAGAGAGAAGGAAGCTGGAAGGAGAAAGAGATGGGTTTTCTTTGTTCTCTTATCCCTTTGCAAGAACTTGAACAGACTTGAGCTTCCCACGCTCCTGGACTACCTGAGCTTCCAGATTAGCTTCCATGGTAGAAAAGATTAGTATGATTAAAATACAAGGTGACTTGGTCATGTGATTACTTCTTCTAGATATATAGTAAGCTGTCATCAAAAATACTTTTAGACTTTGTGATTGCTTTTGTTTAAATTGCTTTTTTTTATTTTAAAATTTTTTAGATTAACATACAAAGTAATAGATTTCATCTTGAATTATAATGACCTGTTTGTCCTTATACTTATTCTCATTAATTTTCCTCCCACACTACCTTCCCATTACTCCCTCCCTTCCAGGTGGTTTCCTTTCTACCTCCAGTTAATCCTAACTTCCATTTCTTACTGCATATATTCTTTAGCATCTGTATCCCACTGCTTTTAAGACCTCTTGCTTCTTGCTCATGATTACATATAATACATGCCTATATCATACATACATATGGAAATCTATAAATATATGTTTAAATTAAGATTCAACATATGAGAGGAGGCATATGTTAATTGTCTTCCTAAGACTAGTGTATTTTGCTTATTTTAATGATTTCCAGTTATATTCATTTTCCTAAAGATGTTATGATTCCATTTTTCCTTATGGCTAAATAAATTTTTATTGTTGTCTTAGTCAGGGTTTCTATTCCTGCACAAACATCATGACCAAGAAGCAAGTTGGGGAGGAAAGGGTTTATTCAGCTTACACTTCCACCTTGCTGTTGATCACCAAAGGAAGTCAGGACTGGAACTCAAGCAGGTCAGGAAGCAGGAGCTGATGCAGAGGCCATAGAGGGATGTTCCTTACTGGCTTGATTCCCCTGGCTTGCTCAGCCTGCTCTCTTATAGAACCCAAGATTTCCAGCCCAGGGATGGCACCACCCACAAGGGGCCCTACCCCCTTGATCACTAATTGAGAAAATGCCTCAAAGCTGGATCTCATGGAGGCACTTCCCCAACTGAAGCTCCCTTCTCTGTGATAACTGCAGCCTGTGTCAAGTTGACACACAAAATCAGCCAGTACAGTTGTATACATGTGCTACATTTTTTTGTTTATCTTTTGACAAACAGCTATGCTACTTCAAATAGTATACCAATAAACATGGATGTGCAAATCACTATGGTATATTAGAGTCCTCCAGGTATACCCTCACAGTTGGCATGGCTAAGTCATATAGTAATTCTGGTTTTAGTTTTTGATCCATACTGATTTCCATAGTGGCTGCACATGGTTACACCTTTTCCCCAAGATCCTCTCCAGCGCTTGTTTTCTTGATAACAGCCATTCTGACTAGGGTAAGATGGAATCAAAGTGGTTTTTGTTTACATTTCCCTGATGACTAAAGATGATGATTACTTTTTAAAGCTTTTATGCGTTATTTGTGGGATTTTTTTTGTTGTTGTTTTTGTTTTGTTGTTTTGTTTTTGTTTTTTGAGCCAAGGTTTCTCTGTGTAGCCCTGGCTGTCCTGGAACTCACTCTGTAGACCAGGCTTGCCTCAAACTCAGAAATCCGCCTGTCTCTGCCTCCCAAGTGCTGGGATTAAAGGCATGAGCCACCAGTGCCCGGCTTTGTGGGGATTTATTTTTATAGAACTTTCTGTTCATTTCATTAGACCATTTATTAAGTGATTTGGTATTTTGATGTTTAATTTTCGGTATTCTTTCTATGTGTTCGGTATTAGTCCCCTGTCTGAGGTGTAGTTGGCAAAGATTTTTTTCTTTAGTTTTTTTTCACTTTGGTGGTTCTTTTGTTTTGTGAAAGCTCTTTAATTAAAAAGACTTCAAGATACAGCTATGGACAAGAGTTTTCTGAGAATTCTGAGAACACAGGAAAAAAAAAAAATCCCAAGAATCGGCAAATGTGAATCTAGAATTAAATGACTACTAAATAGTTCAGAAATGTTTGTTCTTCCCAATTTTCTTCATTTAAGTACCTAAGTAGCAAGTAGTCATTTGCTTAAAATAGCAGATAACAAATAGCAAATCTTAAAATAGCAGTAGTGACATATTACTCAAATGCTTTCCACATTGTGGCTTGTCACCTTTCTCCCTTGACAGAACTGTTAGCATATTTAACAGGATGCTCCAATTTTGTCATAACCAGCCAAGGTTTCCCTGCTCACAAGTTAGCAAAAAAAGAAAGGTGAAGTTAAAAACATCTAATCACACAGATCTCACAGACAGACAGATACACACACAGACAGATACACACACATGCAGAATTTGTCTTGTTTAAAAACTTTTATGAAGAAAAATTTTAAAGAATCCTAATTTTTGTTTTTGTTTGTTCTGAATAGTTCTTACAGCTCCATCCTCAGGTGTTTCTGTTCAGCAGAGATGAAAGAACGGTTAGTCTCCTGAGGAACCGTTTCACTCAGACCCGGGCTGATCTACAGAACCGTGAACAGAGTCCACAAACACTTGCTTCACAACTCCCAGGCTTAAATGATGACACTAGTTGCCCACATTGGTTTGATATCAATGATTCCAAAGTCCATCCAATCAAAGAGAAAGATATCACACAGCAGTTCCAGGGTAAAGAAAGTGCCTACATGCTGTTTTATAGGAAATCCACGTTGCAAAGACCCTCTGAAGGTATGGAAAAAAGAAGTGTCTTTGTCTTGTGAACAACTTCAGCAGTTATGCTTCAAATGCCGCCTGAAGTTCTGTCTTTTGAAGAGATGGTTTTACCTGGATACTTTTACATATTTTAAAACTAATAGAAGTATATTGTACCAAATGAAATCAGCTTGTCATTTAAGTTTTCCTTACTTGATATTTCTTTATTTCAGCAGGAAATCATACCTTGTTTTTCAGTTCTTCATTTTATGAGGAAATACCTGACATTCTTCTTCCCTTGCTCATAGTTACATTTTCCTAATTGAACTTTCTTGGATGACGCATGTTGTTATTGTGGTGGACAACCTGAGTGCAGTTGCCCAGTTAGGCTTGTCTTTGTCATTTGGCCATGTGGTCTTGGTCTTGTTTTCTTGCCTTCCTTTTCATATTCCTACCTCTTCCTTTCCTCAATATATTATGCTTTTGAGCAATTGAAATATATCTGAAGTACTCTGTAAAGCTTTCTGAGAGAACTTCTACCTTGTGAGTTAACCATTCCAATCTCACCATAATAAAGAGCATTTAAAAGAGATATTATTACAAGTAAATTAGTAAGCTTGTCTTTGATCACTTGCCAAAGTTCTCTCAAGAGTAAAAAGCTGCTGAGTGTGGTGGCTTATGTCTTTATTCTCCTGTATTTCTTTGAGGGTGCTATTTATGTCTTTCGTAAGGTCCTGTATCATCATCATGATAAGTGATTTTATATCTGAATCTTGCGTTTCTGGTGTGATGGTGTGTCCAGGACTTGCTATGGTGGGAGAATTGGGTTCTGATGATGCCAAGTAACCTTGGTTTGTGTTGTTTATTTTCTTACGCTTGCCTCCCGACATCTGGTTATCTCTAGTGCTACCTGCCCTTGCTAAATCTGCCTGGAGCCAGTCATTCCTGTGACCCTGGTTGTATCAGAACTCCTCAGAGTCAGGCTATCTCTGTGATCCTATAATTCTGGGATCCTGTGACCCTGGGCTTGTTGGAGCACCTGAGAGTGCAGCAGCTTCCTCTGGGTGTTGTGGGACTGGCTGTGGAGCCTGGGCCCAAGGTCTCCTCAGGACATCAGCCCAGAGAGACTGGAAGGAACCCGAGCCACTCTGCTGGCAGAGTTCCTGTGTGCCTGGTCCTGCAGGTCCCAGTTACTCCCGGTGTTGGGACAGATGTTGAGTCCTCCTCACCTCTGATACTGAGAGTGTCAGAGAACCTGGGAGTGGAGCTTCCTCTGGGTGTTGTGGGACTGGCTGCAGAGCTTGTGCCCAAGGTCCGCTCAGGACACCAACCCAAAGAGAGGCTTATGTATTTAATCCCAGGACTTGGAAGTCAGAGGCAGCCACATCTCTGTGAATTCAAGGCTAGCCTAATTTCATAGCCAAGTTCAGGCCAGCCTGTGTTATTTAGTGAGACCCTGTTTCAAAAAAAAAAAGAAAAAAGCTTCTTAGATTGACAGAACATAACTCCTGTTTTCTTAGAAAATGGGAATGGTGATCATTTTTATAAAGAATAAAACAGTTATTAATTTACATGAGAATTAAAGAAAAAATTAACTTTCTAGATCATGAATACACATGACTGCACTTAACCAGAAAGGATTTTTCTTTGGAAGGAGGAAAAAGAGATTCTAGCGTAGGAGCATAGCCCTGTAATCTCAGCTACTCAGGAAGTGAGGCATGAAGATTAAAGTTCAAGGTTCAACTGGGCTTCAGAAGGCATTCAAAGCCAGTCTGGGCAACCCATAATTCTGTAGCTCAGTAGTTTACAAATTAAATTGGGTTAAGAAGAAAGAAGTTAGAGCAGAGGATGATTTTTATAATTGTGACTGGTTAGAAATCACCTTCATATCTGTCTCAGTTACGGCTCTATGGCTGTAAGAGACACAGTGAGCACAACAACGTTCATAGAGGAGAACATTTAATTAGTATACAGAGGGTCAGTCCATTGTCATCACTGCAGGAAGCACGGTGGCATGCGGGCAGATAACGTGCTAGAGAGGAGCTGAGAGCTCTCCATCCAGACCCGCAGGCAGCAGGAAGAGATACGGGGTCTGGCCTGAGCATTTGAACCTCAAAGCCCACCTCCAATGGCATATTTCCTCCAACAAAGACACACCGACTCCAACAAGACCACAACTCCTAATAATGCTACTCCCTGGTGACCAAGTATTCAAATCTATTTTTATTCAAACCACTACAATATCGAACAGAAAAAGGTTGATTGGCGGCTGGAGAGATGGCACAGTGATTAAGATCACCAGCTGTTTTTCAGAGGGTTTGGGTTCATTTCCCAGCATCTACAGAATGGCTCACAACTATCTGCAACTCCAGGTCCATGGAATCGAATACCCTCTAAAGACCTCCAAAGGCACCAGATACACAGATCGTACAAGACATACATGCAGGCAAAAAACCCATGTACATTAAGTAAATAATTTTTTCAAAAGAAAGAAAATATTAGACTAATTATTTTACTTAAGTGCACTACTGTGCAGTCACAAATTTTAGCCTGTAGAAATATGAAGTGAAAAATCACTACTAGTTTACTGACTATAATCTCAGTTTTTATAAAAAGATTGATGTCTTGGGAGTGAGACTACATATAGTACCCTAATGTACTTCAAAAATAATTTTCAAACCAGTCATAGCAACTCGTGCATATAACCCCAGTGTTTGGGAGGCTGAGGTAAGAAGATTATAGTGAATTCAAGACCAACCCAAGACACATAGTCAGGTTCAGACCAGCCCAGACTATAGCAAGACCCTGTCTCAAAAAAATCTAATGAGTAAATGTAATTTCTAAAATTTTAAAGGATTTATTAAGTGTATGAATGTTTGCCTCTACATACCATATGTGTGTCTGGTGCCCTGAGAGGCCAAAGGAGGGCATTGGATTCCCTAGAACTTGAGTTACAGTGGGTCGTTGGCCACCATGTGGGTGTAAAAAACCAAACCTGGGTCCTCTGGAGGAGCAGTCAGTGAAGAGCAGCTTTTTTTCTTTTTTCTTTTTTTGTTAATTTAATTTTATTTTTTTATGTATTCACTTTATATCCTGATCACTGTCTCCTCTCAGTCACCCCCTCCAACAATCCTTCCCCTGTCCTCTTCCCCTTCTCTGAGCAGATGTCCCCCACCCTGGCACTTCAAGTTTCTGCAAGGCTAGTATCAGGTCAGTCATCTTCAGCCCTAACTTCTGAATTTTTACAGTAACCAACTGTTAAAAATTATAATCAGTACAAAACTAGAACTAGTAGGTGTTCTTTAAAAAAAAAAAAAAAAAAAAAAAAAGAATACTTGGGCCTGGAGAGGTGGCTCAATGGTTAAGAGCACTGACTGCTCTTCTGAAGGTCCTGAGTTCAAATCCTAGCAGCCACATGGTGGCTCACAACCATCTGTAATGAAATCCGATGCCCTCTTCTGGGGTGTCTGAAGACAGCTACAGTGTGCTTACATATAATAAATAAATAAATCTTTAAAAAATGCTTAAAGAAAATTGAAACAATGAGATTCTTCTAGATTAGCTTTTAAAAAACTAATTTTTTTTTTTTTTTATTGTTCATCTAGCAAAACTAAGATCAAGAAAAAACTGTTTTCCCTTAGGTAGTCAATGATAGTGCTCCTGGCTTCCAGCATGAGTGTCATGAGTGTGCACCTGCATGCATTTATGTCCATTATGTGCATGCAGGTTTCTGAGGGCATCAGATCCCCTAGAGTTGGAATTGCAGGCAGTTGTAAGCTGCCTGATGTACTAGGAACCAAACTCCAGTCCTATCCAAAAGTATCAAGCACACCTAACCTCTGAGCTATCTCTGCAGCCCCTCATCTTTGTCTGAGAGAATGTCTTCCAGTGTATCCCAGGCTGGCCTCCAACTCAAGATGCTTTGCCTTGGCCTTCCCAGTGCTAGGATTGCAGGTGTATATTACCACACCTGAGTTCAGGTCTTTAATCCTGCCTCTTTAGCAGTATAGTTTTGTTTCGTCAAAACAAATTAATGGACAGTTTTGTTCACAGCTCGAGCCAATCCAAGATACAGAGTTCCATGTCATCTGCTGAAGGAAATGGATGCAGCCAACATTCTACTGCAGATGAGAAGGTAGTTTGAGTTACATTTGGTGTTCAGATAGTATTTCTGGAAAATACTGGTCAGTTTGGGACATAAGCATTCAATATGAAAGTTTACCAAAATATGTATACCTATCAACTAGCTATAGTAAAGACATCATTTATCCATATGTAAGAGTGAATAATAGCATGTGGTAACCATGCTAAGGATCAGAGCCTAGGAAGCCTAGAGAAATTGGCAAGCATGCTACAAGAATTGTGCTCTGGCCTAGCCAAATGATTCCTGTGAGTTTACAGAGAACTTGTCAATCAAACTGCCCCTCAGTTTTAAGTAGTTGTAAGAACTGACATACAGTGACAGAGGACTAGAGGTGGGTTGTTTCTAAAGGGGCTTAGTGTCAGTCAGGGGGAAGGGAGCTGTAATGGCTGGGCTGGAGTGGTGACTCAGTGGTTAGAATCCTGGCTGCTCTTCCGAGAACCTGGGTTCAGATCCCAGCACTCACATCACAGTTCACAACTGTCTGTAACTCCAGTTCTATTAGGGGATCCTCTATATATATACAAAATACCCAAAATAAAAACAAAGATTTAAAATAACTGAGGGCATAACTTCAGAACATGACTAACCTTGTGCTCTAGAGACTGTTCTGTTGCTGTATTTGTTCTCCAGTAGTATCAGCAGAGTGTTGGGGAGGGAACAGGGTCAGATAATGTAGCAGGCTATGTTCAAAAATTTTATCATGGACTTGAAACTGGGAGTGAAAATAGTAGATGCAGTGTATGACACACCAAGATCAATGTAACGCTCAGTGAAAATTAAAACTCTGAAACATGCTATATGCAGAAAATAGCCTGGATGAGTAACCTAGGCTAGCAGTTGTAACTTAAGAATTAAAAACAAAACAGCAAAAGCTAAAACTAAAGTCCTTAATGTGGTCATCGAAAAATCTAATGTTCCTGTCAATGAGCATAGAATATTTCTGAAGTACTAAGTCCCAGCAACTGCCTCATTCCAGCCTAAGGTGGTTCTGCCTAAGCCAACAAGTTTGGTATCAGGCTTTGGGTCAACTGAGTGTACCAGAGAGGAGCGGGGATCAGCCTGACATCTAGGATTTCAGCCTGGAAAACAAACACTGGGAAGGATCTTCAGCTGTCAGTATCTCCTGTGAAGGCTGCAGGAGCCTAGTGGACATCAGGATGGTATTTGGAGTCCACCTCTGAATGTGCGGGTAGACATCCAGAATTCTGCCCATAGCCGTGACAGGACTAGAGACAGCTAACGTGTGCAGTATCCATGGAAACAATTTTCTCTTAGAATTCATGGCACGGTTCTAGCTGAATGTGTGCTGTGTATTGAAAAGCCAAAGTGAATCATTTGGGCAGGCAGAAGAAAAAGATGTTACTAAGGTAGAGTGGAGAACTTGCATGTATGCTAAAGCAAATATTTTTGGTTTGAGATAAAGAGTATTACAAAAACAGTGTATGTGTGTTGTTTATGTCTCTAAAGGGCAGAATGTGACTCTGAAAACAGTGCTTTGGAGTTGCATCTCCACTTGGGTCCTCACTACCGTTTCTTCAATGGAGCTCTTCACCCTGCAGTCTCTCAGACAGAGAGCGTATGGGACTTAACTTTTGATAAAAGAAAAACTGTAGGAGACCTCCGTCAGTCAATATTTCAGGTAATTCAATAGCAACATCAGGGTCCTTTCAAGCTGAAACTTTTCCCAAAGCTCCCTAAGAAAGTTTTACATCTGCCAGTGCATAGCAGGATAAACCCAACCTTCTCTTACCTACAAGTCTGGGTTGTTGTTAATTACAGTGCTTCAGCTAACTCCATTCCAAAAACGAAATGGTGTCTCAAGCATCCACTGTCGCGCATGCACAGACAGCTAGCTGCCATGGTGGTGCTAGGACTTCAGCCCTGGCCTCTCCCTCTTGCACCTGGTGTCCTGTCCCTAAGCCCCAAAGGGCTCTCTGCTGATTTGGAGGCATATGTTTATAATCCCAGCATTCTCTAGGTGCAGGCACAAAGATCAGGAGTTCAAGGTCAGCCTCAGCTACACAGTAAGTTTGAGACCCTATCTCAAAAAAGAAGAGGAGGAAGAAGAAAATGTTGAGTTAGGTTAAGGATGCTCTAGAAATAATTTAAATTCTTCAAAAATTTGTATCTATCAGGGTTTCTCTATGTAGCCCTGGCTGTCCTGGAACTCACTCTGTAGACCAGGCTGGCCTGGAACTCAGAAATCCGCCTGCCTCTGCCTCCCAAGTGCTGGGATTAAAGGCGTGTGCCACCACTGCCTGGCCTAGCTTTTCCTTTTATTTTCTTCTAAGAAAAGCAAACCAGTGTCTGTGTTGCCTCAGTTGGTTTACATGTGATCTATGCTTCAGGAGCAGGCACTCTAGAATTCTGTATATGTCTGAACTTCTGCAGTAAAGGTCATTTCTGAGTCAGTTCTGGCAAAGTTAAGCCCAGCAGCTTGGTGCTCTGAGCTGTAGAGGGCATTCCAAATGGAAAAGGCTTGCTTTGTCTTTTATGTCTTGTGCTCTCCTGGCTATGCTGTCTATCTCGTATTTAATCATACGTCTCTGCAAACTGTTAACTTAGACAAAAGTTAACGCTGTTGAAAGACCAGGAGATTGAAATCCAGTAAATGAATCTTATAAGTGTCTTGTAAAGTCAAAATATTTTGTCTTTGTAAGAGAAATATCTTATAATGTTATAAAAAAGACTAGAATAAAAATATTGTTCTGATACTATTTCAGTGAGGTTTCTGCCAGTCCCCAGGCTCAGATTTAGAAACTTAACAAACCTCCATCTATTTGATACATAACTGATGCTGTGCTTGTGGGGAGTGCAGAGGGAGATAAAACTCTGGGCCTCACACAAGCTAGGCAAAAATACTGTACCATGGGGCTATACACAAGCCCAAAATGCCACTTTTTAAATTAGAGTAGGGGGCTTTCCTTTCTTTTGTCTTTGGAGCCATGTTGTTTTTTAAGTAAAACTGGGTCAGAAGTTCCTAGGCCAGATTGCATTCCGAGGAAATCTGTCCTTACATAAATTTAATAAGATTGTTTAGCTGGCTGCTGGGGCTTATGCACTCAAATTCTTCAGTCAGCAATGGATGCAGTCAACATCTTTGGATTTGAGTAGCTCATCAAATAATGTTTATTTCTGAAATGCTGGTGGTGCTTAGGAATGGAAGTGTTCAGTTGCTACTGTTATCAAGTCAAGGACTGTGCTGTTCATATGATATGGCTCATTGTTTTCTCACTCTAAATGTTCTTTAGCTATTGGAATTTTGGGAAGGAGACATGGTTCTTAGTGTTGCGAAGCGTGTGCCAGCAGGACTTCATGTGTACCATACCCTCGATGGTAAGATCAATACAGAACACAGCAGCTCATTCTGTGTTTATCCTGGGGAGCTTGCCAGTCCTTCTCTGCCGCTTCCCTTTTTCTTTTTTAATTACATTTATCTTGGGGTGGGGACGGTGTGGTTTATACCTACACAATGCATGTGTATGCTTATGGAAGCACAGGAGGAGCCTGTGGGGACAATTTACATAAGTGGATTCTTTGCTTCCGCCATATGGGTTCTTGGATGGAACTCGGGTCATCAGACTGTGAAGCAAGTGTCTTCCCACTGAGCCACCTTGTCAGCTCTTCTGTCTCAGCAATCTACCTAATATATATGTAAAATCTTTTCAATATGGAGTGTTTTACATTTTTTAAAACTAAGACTACCCACCCTACCAAAACTTAAAATGCTTTAGTTACATAAATATAGATACACATGCACAGTCACAAATGACAGAGCAAAATGGTTTAAAACCATTAAAATCTTATTTATGTGGCTTTACCGGCTCAACCTCAGATTTGTAGCAGATGAAGACAAGACTCTTTTGAGAGTTTAAAGGCATGCACTTCTCTGAAATGACAAACCAATTGAAGAATGTAGTGTTGTGACATACATTTATTTGTGACAGCTGACACTGGCAGCAGTTTAGTAGTGATCTGGGCCGTTTGGAGTCTATGCTAATCGGGCCTGACTGCTGACCTCTGTGTGCCCTCCTGTCTTGCTGCTGTGCTCACAAAGCTGTATAATGATCCAGATTAAAAAAAAAACAAAAAAAAACAAAACAATAAGCCGAGCAGTGGTGGTGCACGCCTTTAATCCCAGCACCTGGGAGGCAGAGGCAGGCGGATTTCTGAGTTCGAGGCCAGTGTGGTCTACCTCTATAGTTCCAGGACAGCCAGGGCTATACAGAGAAACTTTGTCTAAAAAAAAAAAAAAAACAAAAAACATATATATATATATATATGTGTGTGTGTGTGTGTGTGTGTGTGTGTGTGTGTGTGTGTGTATGTGTGTGCGTATGTATGTGTATAAAATAGTATAACTAATAAAATAATTACTGCTTTTTTATGATTTTTCTTAGTAAGTGCCTTTTCAAAAACATTGGAGAGTCGTGACTCTCTATACCTTAGCTGTATTTGTGGTCATGGGGAATGAACTGAGTATCTCACCTTTCTAGGAGATGAACTGACACTGTGTGAAGCAGAGGTTGCTGATGGGGAAGACATCTTTGTATGGAATGGAGTAGAGGTAAGAAAAATGGCTGAAGAAATATTGATGATAATTTAGGATGTTTTACAACTCTGTTGCAGGGCTGGGAATGTTGCCGAGTTGGTAGATTGCTTACCTAATGTACATGAAGCCTTGGGCCTAGTGCAGTTCCCAGCACTGCATAAAACTAAGTATGATGGTAGCATACATCTCAGCACTCAGAAAGTAGAGGCAAGAAGATCAAAATTCAGGGTTATCCTACACTATATAGTAAGTTCAAGGCCAACCTGGACAACATGAAACCATGTCTCATAACAACAACAACAAAAAAATCATTGTAATGAAATTTTATTCAGCATGCAGTTAGCCTTCAGAAAATTACTGAAATGAACTGGATATGGTGGTACACGAGTATTCCAAGGCGCCTGAAATAGAACTACTCAAGTTGAAGGGCAACTTGGACCGCAATAGTGAGTTCCAGGCTAGCCCTAAGATACTGTAGTAAAGTTCTGTCTCAGAAACTGAAAGGAGGTGTAAGGAGAAAAGGGGAAGGAAAAGAAAAGGGGAAAGGGAAAAGGAAGGAAAGGAAACTCTGGAATTCTCAGTACCTTTGAGATCCAGTCAGTGGTATTTATTAGATAGGTTAAAGAAATATTTGGATGGCAGGGGAGATTATGCCATAGGTAGAGTGCTTGAGAACCTGAGTTAGATGTCCTGAACCTATCTAAAAAGCCAGGTATGGTGATGTGCTCTTGTAATCCCAGCACTGGGGTGGCAGAGAGAGACATAATTACTGGGGCTAATGGCCAGCCAGCTTAGCCTACTTGGTGAGTTCTAGGTCAGTGCGAGACTTTGTCTCAAAAAAAGTTAGGACAACCAAGATCTTGGCTGCACACATATATTATATACATGTGTGTGTTCATGCACACCTATATGCACAAATGCACATGCGCAAAAGTAATTACGCACCTCGTTTTTTTACCAGACTGTATGTCACATGTTTGATGCAGGATAAGATATTTATCAGTGGCCTTCTTATTTAAATAACTGCACCATAGGCTATAGGGTGTGTGCATGTCTGCCCGGGCGAGCACTCTCCACTCCTCCGGGTGGGCGTCTGGCTGTGGGAAGCCACTATCCCAATCTGAGGGGGTAGTGAGGGAGCAGCCCCATGGGTTCTTAGTCTCGGACATCCCAGATGCCACTGGAGATGGTGGAAAAGCTGATGATGAGGCAGGGGCCCCCAGGGCAGCTCAGTCAGCCTCAGCCGAAGGGAGAAAGGGGCGCCCAGTGGTTCCCGCAGGGGTGAGTCCTTGGTCTGGTCTTGCCACTGCAAATGCTGGAAAAGCCTTCCTTTGAGAGATTAGAAGTGGCTCTTTAGGGGAAGGCCTAATCCATTGCTCCAGCTCTGCGAGTCTGGATGAAAGGAAGCAGTCTATAGTTTTTAGGCTTTATTGTAGAAGGGGGGGGGGGAGGGAGGGAGGGAGGGAGAGAGGGAGAGAGTAGAAAAGTAGAAAAGTAGAGGCCAGCCATAGCCATGTGGAGAGAGGGGGAAGGGAAGGGGAGAGAGGGAGCAAAAGTTGAGAATAAAAAACACGAAGTTAAGAGTAAGAGAGAGAGAGGAGGTGTCAAGCAGTCCCTTTTATAGTGGGCTGTGCTACCTTTCTGTTCTCAGGTAACTGTGGGGTGGGGCATACCTGACTGTGGTCAGTTGACTGTAGGAGTAGAATCTAGCCAGAATACTGAGAGCTTGGGGCATTGTCTAGCCACAGGATAATGGAGTTGGAGGGCAAGTGGTGTCAGGTGTCTATGTCTGGGGGTGTAGCTTTACTGTTCCTTCCCTTGTAGAATTTTTCTATTGGGTCTCCGGAGTAAGCCTCGCTCAACCAAGAAAACAGACTGCCTTTCACGGTCCAACACTCTGAGTTTCCAGGCGTACATTGCCACCATTTGGCAACTCATAAATCTCTACTTTCAAGTCAGAAAAGATGAATAAGAGAAAATTTCAAAATTGTACTGGCTGGTTTTATGTGTCAACTTGACACAGGCTGCAGTTATCACAGAGAAGGGAGCTTCAGTTGGGGAAGTGCCTCCATGAGATCCAGCTGTGGGGCGTTTTCTCAATTCTTGATCAAGGTCGTAGGTGGTGCCACCTTGTGGGTGGTGCCATCCCTGGGCTGGAAATTGGGTTCTATAAGAGAGCAGACTGAGCAAGCCAGGGGAAGCAAGCCAGTAAGGAACATCCCTCTATGGCCTCTGCATCAGCTCCTGCTTCCTGACCTGCTTGAGTTCCAGTCCTGACTTCCTTTGGTGAACAACAGCAATGTGGAAGTAAGCTGAATAAACTCTTTCTTCCCCAACTTGCTTCTTGGTCATGATGTTTGTGCAGGAATAGAAACCCTAAGACAAAAATAAAATTCAAAGTTGTTCTTTTAATACTTAAAAAGGCGGTGTGAAAAAACTATTCACTTGGAAAAATGAGTTGTGGTACAAAAATAGGTTTTCTCCTGTGCTAGAATAATTTTTATTTCACCCTAATTTGGCAAACATAAACTTCACTAGTGGTTGTATTGGTGTTGCAGGTTGGTGGAGTCCAAATTCAGACTGGTTTTGATTGTGAACCTCTGCTGTTACACATTCTTCATCTAGAACTAAGTGGTGAAGGCTCAAAGTGTGAGCAGTTGGTGGAGTCGCCACACGTCTTTCCCGCTAATGCTGAAGTGGGCACTGTGTTGACATCCTTGGGCACCCCAGGAGGCGTCATCCTCATGAACAGTGTGGAATCTGCTGATGAAGAGTACTGGACTGCTGTTCCTAAAGAAGGCATGAAGAAGACATTCAGAGAGCAAGGTCTCAGAAATGGAAGCTTAATTTTGGTTCAGGATTCAGATAGTGATGTTAACAGGTAACTCATTGAAGAGAGAAATGAAAATGTATTTTGTTGTTCATTCTTTTAAAAAATAGTGTGTGTGTGTGTGTGTGTGTGTGTGTGTGTGCATGTGCGTGTGTGTGTGTGTGTGTGTGTGTGTGTGTGTGTGTGTATGTATGCACGCACACACATATACATGGACAAGTCAAAGGACAATGCTGTGGAGTGGGCCCCTCCTTCCACCTTTTGCAAGGTTGTCAGGCTTGTGTCACAAACACCTTTACCCATGCCTGCTTCACCATTTGCTGTTGTCCAGTTCTGGGATAAGATCTCGTGTGGTCCAGACTGGCCTCGGCCTCTGTTTAGCTGGGCTGGCCTTCACTCCTGATCCACCTGCGTCCATATCAGGACTGCTAGTTGCATCAGGCTCAGCTCTTGAGTGGACAGAGGAATGTTTGGGTTGTATAGCTTAGAGAGAACATAAAAATATGTCCTTGACTTGTAGATACAGTTTTAGTTAGTTCTCTATAGACAAGATTCTACCAAGTGAATTCTGATTGAGTTAGAAAACTAAAAGCTTATTCTCATAAGGAATAAGAGATTCATAGGACAATTTAGGCTTTCCTTGGGGTATTCTCCGTGATTCTTGGGAGAGACCCAGCTTTCCCAAAGGGACAGAGAAATTATCCTGAACCCTGTAGCCATATCTGAAACTCTGAGGCACTGTACCGTCCTGCTCCTGTGTCTGTGTCCATGCATTTCTGCAGCCTTTGTGAGATGGTGATAAGCAGAGCTGAGGGCTTTTGTGGTGCTTCAAGGAGACGTGTTCTTCAGCTGTGCTTCTCTGCCTTGTGTATAGGAGAGTGGATCATGTACTCTTTATAAAAGACAGTCTTCATTTAGTAGGACATGGGAGATAAAGCAAGAACAGTGGAGATCCCAGCCCTCAGTAGGATGCAGTTTTGGTCACTATTGGTGTCTGGTAGCTTTCCTTTTCTTCTAAATTGAAATCATCATTTGGAAGGTTTTTATCTTTTTAAGCACACTAATGATTATCTCTCTGATAAATAGCTGTCTGTGTCTTGCTTTCCCCACATGTGTTTGTGAACTCTGTAAGCCTCCTTTAAAAGCTTCCACCTAATGGATGTGGGCATCATCATTTGCCCAGCTGCTCCTAAGTAAGGTGGCAGTATGACCCAGTGGTAAGGATGAAGACTCCAGCCAGCACCTGGGTTGTTTTCCAGTCTTCTGTGTGACTAACAGAGTGATCTTAGACAAATTTAGCCCACTCTCTGCTCAGTTTCTTCTGTAAGATGAGAGAGTGTAGGACAGGAAGAGTTAACTGGTCACATGTCGCATGTGCTCATTGTGTGCCATCTTTACCATTAGCATCATCCTCTAGTGTCCACTGCTGTACGGTTGTCTTCACGAGCATCTTATGTTTAAAACTGCGAGGTGGGCTATCAGAGTGTAATCACTGAAACAAAGAGCAGAATGGTGTTTGGGGTGATAAGTTAGCATGGTCAAAGCAACTTATAAAACAGGATTTAATTTGAGGCTCATGGTTCCAGAGAGTTAGGGTTCATGACTATCATGACAGGGAGCATGGTGGCAGACAGGCATGACATTGAACCAGAGAGCTTACAACCTTATCCACAAGTAGGAGGGAGGGAGGGAGAGAGAGAGAGAGAGAGAGAGAGAGAGAGAGAGAGAGAGAGAGGGAGAGAGAGGGAGAGAGAGAAAGGGAGACAAAGAAACTGACTGACTGGCTGACTGACTGACAGACTGAGACTGGTAATGATGTGAGCTTTTACAGTTTCAGTCCTGTCCCCAGTGACACACCTCTTCTAGCAAGGCCGAACTTCCTAATCCTTCCCAAACATTTCCACAAGTGGAGACCAAATAGTCAAACCTCTGTACTTCCTAAAAGGTCAGATAGCCCATAGAGTTCTTCAGTCCACAGGAAGATCTTGTTAGGAAAAGGAACTTTACTTCCAGTTGCTACCATAAAAAAACAAAAATATTTAATGAAATACAAATGTATGGTGTATATCACTGCATATGTATGGCATTTTTGCTCACTGCCCATCTACACGTATGTACATAGCTGCCCTGCTGTTAAATTAAATTCAGACCCCAATGGACAGGCTTTGATAGTCTTCTAAAGCCACTCTAGGGATTCCTGTGCAGACAGACAACAGGTGACCATTCCTTTATAGGAGTGACCTTTGACGCTGGTTGTAATGGTACATACATGCCTGTTTTCCCAGCACTTGGGAGTTTTAGGCCAGCCTTGGCTATACAATGAGTTGAAAGCCAATCTGGGCTGTGGAAACCTTGTCTTGTGAAGAAAAAATTCTCCTTGAAGACAGCACAAATCTTTTAACTCAGGATTTGGAGCCATGAGAACCGGCTCTGTAGACTACTGCCTCACATTGCCCTAAGAACAACTAATGTCATGGTAGCAAGTCAGTAAAGTATGGTCCCTTCCCTTTAGCCACTTTAGAGGACACATGCTGAATCTGGACAGTGAACTCCCAAGGAAAAGTATCTTGTAAGGACTCCTTCCTTCCTTCCTTCCTTCCTTTCTTTCTTTTTTTGTTTTTTTGTTTTTTGTTTTTTGTTTTTCTTTTTTTCGAGACAGTTTCTCTGTATAAGCCCTGGCTGTCTTGGAACTCACTCTGTAGACCAGGTTGGCCTTGAACTCAGAAATCTGCCTGTTTCTGCCTCTCGGATGCTAGGATTAAAGGCGTGCGCCACCACTGCCCGGCTGGACTCATTCTTTCAATGTTTCCTTTTTTACTTACAGTCTGTTGCCCAAACAAGGGAGATGGACCAACAGCATGAATGAGCTCAACTGGCTCCAAGTGAAAAATTTCTGCCAGTCAGAATCTGAAGAGAAGCAGGTTCAGATAGCCGTGACCATGCACACAGTAAGTAGATGGTCATTAACCCGGCTGGTAGTGTCTGGCAGACTCCAATATAAAACAGTCAGTCTTTCAGAACAACTGTGCCAGCAGGTATCATCTAAAGTCTTATTACTTTTATTACTGCTTATTTACTTACATCAACCAGTGGCCTGCTTCAAAGCAGTATGTGCTCTGCTTCTAAACTCCTAAGCCTAGAAGCTTAGAACTAGAATGTGAGACTCACCTGGGTGGTTCCTGGAGTCCTCCAGATTGGATAAGCATGGAGAACTGTTGCCAAGGCTCGTCTCTGTGTTGTTTAAAGCACGTGTGTATTTGTCATTTTACTTTTTGTGTTGTCAAGTTTTCATTTTTATCTTTAACTACTCTTTATATACACTGTGTCCTGTGTAAAACCAACTACCCTTAAAAAGTATTCCTCTAGCTATGTGTGAAGGCAATGATTCTGGTTTTGTTAAAAATAATCTCTGTTTGTTTGTTTGTTCGTTCATTTGTTTTGGAGGGACAGGTTGAGACAAGGTCTCTATATAGTCCTAGCTGTCCTGGACTGTCCAGGCTGCCTCTGTCTCCTAAATGCTAAGATTAAAGGAATGGACCACCACACTAGGAAACTTTGTTTCTTTTAACATATTCACTTTACATCCCACTCACTGCCCTCCTCCCAGTCACCCTCTCCCAATCCTTACCCCCTCCTCTTCTTCTCTGAGTGGGTGGGGGCTCCCCTGGATATCTCCCCACCCTGGCACTTCAAGGAAACATATTTTTATATTACTTGTTACTAGCATATTAACAATTTTTTCCTATACCAAAGAAATAGAAACTTACTAAGATGTTTTATATCATTTTATAATTGCTTTCAAAATGCTTTTCTTTACATTTATTTATTTATTTATTTATTCCATGCATGTGGAAATTAGAGTTCATTTTCTCTCTCCTCTATGCAGATTGTAAGGATCAAACTCAGGCCATTAGACTTGGCATCCCCCTAGAGCCATCTTGCCAATCCTTGGTATTATAGTTTCTTAAGGAGCGTGATGTTTGTTAGTATTCTTAGAATGACAGTCTAGGATCAGTGCACACTAGTACCTGATCCTATGTAGAAAGTGTTGGTGAAATCCTTTGTCCTTTGAGTCTGCTGCTGCTGCTTAGCACTTTGAGGGCAAGTACATGATTTCTGACATCACTTTTACCTGTAAGTCTTACCAGCATTTGATGCTCTAGAGGGCTAAAAAAAAAGTGGGCTAAAAAAAGTCATTTAAATGAAAGCCATTGTCATCTCAGATTGCTGTTACACATTTTTATACTCTGTTCTGGGGTCCCAGATCCATTGTCCCCATGTGAGTAATGGGCCTGGCCACTGTTTTCTTTCCTTGACTCTTATCAGGTGGGTGGTTCTCAGTTTATTGCTTTCCAGTGAGAACTATTTCTTTCATTTTCATTGGTATCCTTTTGTCCCAATTAAAATCAGTTTGGTAAAAACTACTAGGACTCTATTCTGAGCTTTTGTTTTCAATCTTACAGAATAATATCAGGGATGGCTAAAAACTCTGTAGGCAAAACAAATGTCAGGTAATATCTCAAATGATCTCTGTATAAACACTGATAATCTTCATTTTCATCTCCATCCATTCAACCTATACACAGTCATTAGTTTATTTCTCTATTTTAGGTGGTGTTTGATATTCGAATTAAAGCCATAAAGGAATTAAAATTAATGAAGGAACTAGGTAATCATTTCTATTTGCTTTTTGGTTTTTATCTTAATTTAATTTTGTTCTTTTATTAAAAAATATAGATGAGTACAAAAAATAATTTAAGGAAATCTCGTACCTACCACCCAAAATGGACAAATGTTAATATTTTTTCGTGTGTTTGTTTTTGAAACATAAAAACAGTTCTCTGTGTCTTTCTGAGACCTTGTCTTCCTTTTTCCCCAGGACAGTAAGATATCTGACTCAGCTGTATTCATAATGTACTCTATGTTATATGATTAGATGTATTTGTATGTTTTTATAAAATTTATAGTGGGAAGTCTACACATTTACTGCTCATTCACAGCTTCATTGAGATGTAAGTTAGGTATCATAAGTGCACTCATCTTGAGTATGTAAATTAGTGACAGTCAGGAATGTATAGATACAGAGCACCACAGTCCAGTTGTAGAACATTCCCATCACTCCAGAAACATCTATGGCCTTCTGTTAGCTTGTTTTCTGGACATTTCCTATAAATGGAGCCATGAGGTCATAGACGTTTGTGTCTGGCTTCTTCTTGCTTAGCACACTAATCTTTGCAGTTCATCCACTGTTTAGAACTTTCAAAGAGTTTAGTCCCTTTTTGTGGTGGCTGCCATTCAGTTGTAAGGATGCTCACACTTCATCAGCCTTTGTGGAATGATGCTGCTGTACACACTTTGATGTGAATCTTTGTGTGGACATGTGCTTCAAGGGCTCTCAGTCAGACTTAAAACATTACAATACTGGGCCATCTGGCAAATATATGTTTAGCTTTATTAGAAAATAATACAGTTTCCAAAGGCTGAAGCATTTGCCATCTCAGTAGTGTGTCAGGGGAGCCCCTTCTCCCAATCCTTGCTAATGTCTGCTGCTGCCCCTTTCCACTGTCAGTGAGTGTAAATGAGTATCTCATTAAATGCGTGAATGCAACATAATGAATGTGAAGGAATTTGTCAATAGCAAAAACAAAATGGACATCAAAATGAGAAAACTATTTTTTTTATTTATTTGGGGTGTTTTGTTTCGTATATAGGGTCTCACTATATAAGTCGGGCCTGCCTGGAACTCAAAATCTTCCTGCTTAACCTCCTACATGTTAGAATTTCAAGTGTTTGCCTTGATGCATTTACCTGAAAACAAAATAATATCATTACATACTAAACATGTATTTGGAAAAATAAATGCAGGATCTGTACACTGGAAACTAGAAAGCATACAGAAAGAAACTAAAGAAAAATACATGAATAGAGGGAACAGGAGGCCATGTTCACAGATCAGAAGATACAATATTGCTAAGAGCTTATCTCCCTAGATTCAGTGTGTTCTCACTTAAAACACTAGCAGTTTTATTTTTTAGAGGATGATGCCATTCTAAAATGTGCATGGCAATACAAAGAATTCAAAGTAGACGCAGGGAGATCTCTGTGAGAGCATAATCAGCCTGGGCTACAAAAGCGGGTTCTAAGCCATGTCTCAAAACAACAGCCACAACCAAAGCCCTAAAGTAGCCATGACCACTTTGAAGGAATGCTGCAGGGTATGGCTTCAAGACTCTTCCATCAGGTCTGTTGGCACTTAGGAAGATGTATAGAGCATACAGATGTGTACAGCCCACTGTTGTGTACAGCGGACAAAGAAGAGGCTTTGTAGCTTTTAGGCAGTGTTTCAAGAAGAAGCCAGTGTACTATAGACCGTTCTGAATCATTGGTTTCCATATGTGCAAAAATGAACTTCATTTTTACCTTCCATCTTGTAAAATAATAACTTTAAATCAATATAAAACTAAACACTAAAACTTAAAAGAATAAAATTTCTTGAAGAAAATATGCAAGAAAATCTTGATGACTTTACTATGTGGAAAAGATTTTTTTAAGCACACTCAAACCATGAAAGAATATAAAGAAAAAAATATAAATTACCCAAAGTAGCCATAACAACTTCTCTTCAAAGGATATTTGAAAAAGCAAGCTATGAACTAGGAGAAAAACTTAGAAAATACACATTTATACTTGGATATAGAATTTATAAAAAAGTACTTGTAACCCAATCCAAAGATATCTCAGCCCATATTGGGAGACCTGCTTGTGAAGGAAGGATAGTGTCAGAGCTAGCAGCACTTCTGTCATATAGGTAATAAATATCCAGTCCCAATAAAACCGAATGTGGGGCTCCTGTGTGTAGGGAGTGGAAGTGCTGTATTCGCTTTGGAAGGCTTAGGGTTGGTTTTGCTTGGTTGATTTTTGTTTGCTTGGTTTTTTGTTGTTTGGTTTGGGTTTTTTGTTTTGTTTTGTTATAAATACAAATATTTATGTACCAATTCTATTTTTAGATATTTACTGGAGAAAAGGTTAAAACATACAACCTTATAAAAACATAAATGTTTATAACCCAAAACTGGAAACAACCCACAATGTCTATGAGCAAGTGAGTGAATAAACTACAGCCGGCCATCAGTGGACACTGTGGTCTGTGGAGCGGCACTCTCCACACAGCAGGCTCTCAGAAGTCAAATGAAAGGAACTAGACACAAACACATGTAAACCAATGTTTCCACACAGGAGGAGTTTTAGGAAACTAAGTGTAAGCTATAGTCACAGAAAGCAGATGAGGGCCAGGGTGTGGGGTTGACTGCAGGGTAGTGTGGTAGGGACTTGGAGTTTGATGGTTTGGTGTGTGAGTACTTGTATGTTTATCAAGCTCATCAGCTTGTACTCCTAGAGTGGACTGTAGGACTGTAAGTAAGAATAAGCACAGAGCTTATTCAGAAAGTGAGAATCAATGCTGTACCCAGTAACTGATTTTCTCATCCTGAAGCTTTTCTTCCCTCCACACTATGTCTTATGCAGTAAGGGATCCTATCCACTTCCATGAGCTAGATTCTGCCCCCTATCAGAGCTCTTCCTGCTTTTCCACTACTTTCACTAACTCTGAAACTAACTCTGGGGGACCTGCAGTCAGGACCTGTCTATCTATGACTTCCTTGCCACTGTCCTGCTAAGTCACAGCAGACCATGCAGGCTGCCTGGGGAGCCCCGTGCACAAGCTCTTGTCTACGTAGAGGCTGTCTGTGCTCTGATCTCTGGACTCTCTCGCCTTTGCATTTTTATCTCCTAACTTAAGCTGTTCATTTATTCTTAGCCTAAATATTTCCTTTTATTTCTGACCATGCAGTCTCCAGCCTTTGGCTTCACTCCTAACACTCTGTATTTTTGCTTCATAGAGTTTATAGCTGCAACTGCTTTTTTTATTTGTACCATAACCATTTACTTCTCCCATTAGATGAAGCTGTATAAGGGCAGAGTCCATAGATGTCATGCTTGATTGGCTGTCCTGACTGATGTGAGGGGTTTGTTTTGCTGTTACCTTGCCTCGGCCTTGAATTTCTGGGCTCAAGAAACCCTCTTGCACTAGGCCATGTAGCTTGAACTACAGTCATGCAGTACCATACTCAGCTAGGACTGAGTGAAATGACTTTAAAGCACTGTACTTAAAAATCTACTTTTTTAAATTAGAGAAATACTTTTATCTACATCTTTAATAAGAAATGTATAGTTTAAAATGTATGCCAGCTTCATAACAACACAGTACAGGAGACAGAACTCTGGAGTCTCAGAGGAAAGTCTGTCCCACTCTATTAAACTTAGACTGTTTTTTAAGCCTGTGCATTATTGCCCATTCAGAAGTCTCGACACTCCTTCCTTCCAAGTTCATGCTTTGCACTGTAAGAATTCTATTTGGACTGAAAACATAGTGTGCTCCTTCCCAGGATCAGGAGTCTGCATCCTCAACAGTGCATGCTGGCCTCATCCATTTGCTGAGTGTATTTGAAGTGCAGGTGGTCTGCTTTGCACACTTGCAGTTTGCTTGAATTTCAGTTAAATAGTTCAATTTCAGTGCGTATTGGCTAAAGCCTGTCCACAATCACTAGCTCTGTAGCCACAGATGAGACCAGTCACTTCCCTTCTTTCAAGGTCAGTAGTAACTGGCTAGTGTATGTCTCATGCACATCTGCACACAGACAGTCAAGTGTGTAGTTCTGCTCCCTCTCCCAGTCATGAGCCTACCCGACATTGTACATGAATAGATCACGAAAGAAAGCACCCAAAGAAACAGAAATCACAATAGAGAAGCAGCCACTGTCCACAGGAATGGTGACATAGCTGTCACTCAGGAGGCTCCAGACATGCAGCTAAGGAATTTGCTAAAGGCAAACTTAGTGACTTAAGTGAGGACAGAGACAAAAAATATAAACATTCCAGGAGAAATAATGCTGGAGAAAGACATTGAACAAGCTTGCAGAGGTGTTTTCCAACATTAAATGCAGAAATAGTCTTGGGAACTGAGCTCATGTCAGAAATAGAAGCACTTGCTAAGGGCAGGAAACCTCCTTATGCCCCACTGCCAGCTGCCCCTCGAAGGGAAGACAACCTTTGTCCACACTCTGCATCTGGTTCCTGCTTTATGTTTTGGAGATTGGGTCTCACAGTTTAGCCCTGGCTGGTCTGAATTCACTATGTAGACCAGGCTGGCTTCAGCAACCCCCCTGCTTCTTTCTCCCAAATGCTTGTAATAGGTGTACATAGCATCACACCCTGCTTTTGATCAGTATCCTGCAAGACAGAAATGGTCATCTCTGGTTCTACTGTTTTCAGTACATGTATATGTGTTTATTTTATTTTTTTTTCTTTTCCTGAACCATGTGTAACCTTACAATTTTTAATGTTTTAGGAAAAATGTGCTAAAGTCATTGGCTAGTTGTAATTTTCCCACTGAACCATCTCAGCTATTTATATAGTATTACATGACCGCAAAGTGAAGGGTTATCCACATTTGAGGTTGTTTTTTGGTTTTTCCAGACAGGATTTCTCTGTGTAGTCCTGGCTGTCCTGGAACTCACTCTGTAGACCAGGCTGGCCTCTAACTCAGAAATCCGCCTGCCTCTGCCTCCCAAGTGCTGGGATTAAAGATGTGTCCACCACTGCCCAGCAACATTTGAGGTTGTTATTGGGGGTTTTCATTTCAGTTTTTTTTTATATTGTTGGAGTATTCTGTTTTGTTTTGTTTTGTTTTTGAGACAGCATCTCATTGTGTAACTGAAGCTGGCTTTGAATCCATGACTCTTCTTCCCTGGCTTCCTGAGTGAGCACTGAGTACAGAACACAGAGCCACTATGCTCACCTGGAGCTTTGCTTTTTTGTGGGGGGTGGATGTTAGCCTATGGTACTTACTGTAATTAACATAGTAGAACATTATTTAGAGTTCTTTGCTTAGTAGGTAACCACCTTCTTTTCATTCACAGCTGAGAACAGCTGTTTGAGACCCATTGATAGAAACGGGAAGCTTCTTTGTCCAGGTAACTCGTGGCAGCTTTCAAAGACTAGCAGGTTCTCATTCATAACACCTGTATGGTAAATAATGATTTCCATATCTCACGTTCCTAAGTTACCTTCTTAGAAACTGACTTCTGGATGTATTTCTATCCAAGTATCTTATTCCTTATAGAAACACTTATACCATCTCTGTTTTCTTAAAAGCTCTTTCTGATGCCTTTAGTCCTTGTTGTGATCATGGTGTAGTCTAAGGTCTTTGTAGCTTGACCTCTAAGGTCTCTCTGCTTGTCCATTTCATTGGGACACCATATGAATAGAGTCTTTGCTTCCCCCTTTTCTAACACCTCTTGAGATCAGCCCTGACTACATCACAGATGAGTCTAATGACAGATGTTACTCTCTGCCACAGCTTTAAATGTGGAGGAAGCAAGTCCACCATGCAGATTTATTAATTCGTGGAAACAAGTCTTTGGCCAAGTCATGTTTATTAAGTATGACTCATGTTTCTTAGCATTGTGGTACAAAGTAATGAGAGTGCTGTAGGAATGTGAAAATTAAACATAATCACAGTACATGTGCTACTTTAACAGGAAGCACGACTCACCTTTTTCTCTTAATATTCTTTTCTTTAGAGTGTGTATATAAATCTAGTAATGGTGTGGTGGTGCTGGGTGAAACTCAGGGCCTTGCCCAGGATAAGTACAGACTTCCCTTCTGAGCTATGGCCCAGCCTTGATCCTCTTGGTTCAAGAAAATAATGTCACTTTACTAAAGAGAGGTAGGAATTCACAATATTCACTTGGTTATCACATTTCCTCATAGTACCCGACACTAGCACTTTGGAGGAAGCAGAGGTGAAGATGGGAAGCTCCATGGGTCTGTGTCTGGGCAAAGCACCAACTTCCTCTCAGGTACAGTACCGCCCAGCAGAACAGAGTTGGTCCTTCCCGACTAAAATGGCTACATTTTGTAACTGATATATTTAATGCTCTAGTAATAGTTTTTCTGTAAAAAGTTTCTTTAAATTTCTTTAAACTTTTATACTATTATACTGTTCAAACCAAAAGTACCATTCCAAGGCATATTTCTGAGGTTCCTTTTGTAGTTGAGAAGATTTTTTAAAGTCAAGGGGACAATTTGAACCAGTATGTGTTATAAACTTTAAATGCTGACTGGGCTTAAGTGAGTCTTACAGGGATGTAAAAGCTTCCCTCACCCTCATCCTTCTCAGCATCCCCTTCTGTATAAAATACCACAAAATGGACCCCCTTGCCAGAGTCTCCCTCCATAATGAAATGTTATTAGCATAGCTCCATTGCTACGGTAATCAAGGCAGTCTGGACTTTGATCCTGTTCCCCATGGCTCCTAGATATATCTGATTACTTCCCCAACCACTGTCCTTCAGTCTGCTTTCCTTGGAGTAAAACTAAATGTCTCAGAACCACAGATCATGCTTACTATGTACACTGACTACAGATTCCTGTGGAGCGGCTGAGTCATAAGTGGAAACACTGGTAAAATAGTGTGAAAATTTTTAGGAGTCCAGTTCTTATGAGTAGCATTTTACTTTTGCTTTCAGGAAAGTGAGATTGTCATTTAAATGATAATGCAAAATTACTCAGTATCATCTTGTTTTCACAAAATTTGATGTTTGTTTTGCCTGCCTGCATCCTTTTTCAATTCTGGATTCAACCCAGGGAGTTCAGAATGGTGGGCAAGCTCTGTGTTCCTAGCCACTGAGCTTTTTGTTAGTTCTCTATGGACTTTTGGCTCTACTTTTTTGAAAATAAATACTAAGCTTGTAGGGTGTTTCAGTTCAGGGGAAATTATTTTCATACTTCTGTCTTGCACAAAGCTGTTCCTGTTTTTTGCTCTGGGGACTGAAGTTCACCCTGGGGCAGAGATGGAAGTCACAGTAGAAGAAGCACTCTCAGTGAGAGACGTAAGTAATTACTTGGGTGGGGGCCAGGGTATCCTGTGTCGGGATTCGGGAGTTATAAGATGAGGGCTTACACAGTGTATGCTTTCAGAAATCGGTTGTACTCATTAAAAGGAAATTCAGAAGACAGTTGAGCCAACCGAGACTTTTAAATAAATAAGATTGTTCTTGTTACTTTTTACTGTTCTGATGATTGATAATACTACAGAAATTTGAGTTACACAGACAGGGTGGCACACACTTTTAGTCCGGCACTTGAAAGGTGGACATAGAAGCATCAGGAGTTCAAGGTCATCTTCATCTATCTATTACTTCAAGGCCAGCCTGAGTGACAGAAACCCTGTTTGTAAACAAGAAATGGGATTTAAAGGAAAATATTGTAATCCTTCATTATCTCTTATCCCACTACTACTAACCATTTGATTTATTTCCTACCTAATATACATATAGAGTCACACCACAGGGTTTAAGGGTTTTATATGTTTATGTGTATTGAGAAAAATAAATGAATAATTGTGTTGATGTCATTAAGACTTGGGATTTTCAGTAAGCCTGCGCTCCTGTACTTGATTTTGAGGATTCTGAATAAACTGAATCTATTTTCTCTTAAAACCTATATGTTTTCTTGCTTCATCCCCTGCCACAGTTTACAATTCCTGAGCAACTTAGTAGCAGGAAGTAGCCTGGCACCTAGGGCTAGGTTTAGCTTCTTGGTTCTAGACAGAGGAACCAGGCATCCTGGAGTAAATGCTGGTCCTCGGTCTAGGTCAGGAAAATGTGTATGACAAGCTACAGCATGTCATCACAAAGGACACTGAAGCTTCCTGTAGAGACTGAAGTCTACTCGTCAACGTGGGACGATTGAACTATAGGGAGAGTAACTGATATCCTGTGTTACGAGAACATTTTAAAAATCAGAAAGGGGTTTGAAGGGAAAAAAATGAAGGGAGGTGTGATTTAATGCTTTAAAACTCAGAAGGTTGAAGCAGGAGCATTATTTTTGTGGCAGCATGAGCTACACAGTGAGGGCCAGGCTAGGCAGGGTTACATACCAAGAACTTGTTACCTCATTGATACATGGAGCCCATGTGTATGCCCTCTTTTACATGCTCACATAATGCAAACCCTACAAGAAAATACTAGCCGCCTTGCCTGTAGTGGATGCTAGGGGCCAAAAGGTTAGACATGTTTAGCTTCCCTCCTCAGACTAGACCTCAGGTGATAGACAAGGAGGAGCTGACGTTCACCACTTGCCCTTAGGTAGGTAGTATCACTCAGACTTCGTTAAGATGAGTTTGGTTTAGGAATGTTTTTCCTCAGGAACTGGGTGTTGTTAATTATCCTTTTTTTTTTTTTCTTTAATCTTTGGCATGTGTTGTCTGCTGTTTTCCATTGTGCTGCGAGATCAGGGCTTCTATAGTTCTTTCCCGAGAGTTTCAGGCTGGCTTCTCTTTGTAGGATTCCTACATGTATCCAGTCATACATATTCTGCTTGTCCTCTTGATAAGTGAAGTAAATGTTTCTGGCTTTGTCTTAGTATGTGTGTAACCCTTAAGTGGCTGGAATTACAACCTTGTGCCATCCACCATGCCTAGTATTATGAATAGTCCTGGTGGAAAGTGGCAGAAACCGTGCCCCCATCTGGACTGCTCTACTTAGCTCCTAGAAGAGAGAGAGCTACCTTGTGAATCCTCAAAACTATGTGTGTGTTTATCCATGCACAGTGAAGTAGAATCAGACTTCAATTAGTTCCAGGTTCAAAATCTGGATTCCTCCTCCTATGTAGATCAGAGACAGAAAACTAACATTGAGCATTAATTTTTTTACAGTGTTTAAAGATAATGCTGGAGAAGTCAGGTCAGCAAGGTAAGTTATTTACTGTGATAACAAAACATTATTCACATCCTTTAAAACAGTTACCTGGAAGCTTCATGAAGAATTCTCAAACTGACTTCTTTCTGTGAGAGTTGTGGGGAAAATATAGCTTAAATATTATGCATACATAACAAGTTCTCCTGGTTCTTATTTGCGAATTAAAAGTAATGGCACATTAGTGCTAAATAAAGATAACCAATGTTAGGTCCAGCAGAGGTTTAACACAGAGAAAGCTAAAGTTTCTACCACCTGGGACTGTTCAGGTCTTTTACTGATTTAAAAAAAAAAAAATCACTATCCAAAAGTTAATTACACATGTTTATTTCTGTGTTGTAGATTAGAAAATATAATACAAATGAAGAAAATAGTAAGTTGAGAATAATTGAAAGTGCTTCCCAAGCTTCTTTATAGGCAGAAGCCATGGCCTTTCACAGGGGTGGAGGGAGTTAATATACTCTCAATGCACGGCATTCCTGCAGTGCATATGCAGTACTTTGTTTATCCTGCAGCAGCCCAACAGCCCTACAAGGATCTCTACCTGGTCCCAGTTTATATGAGGAGGCAGAGGCTTCCAGACTCTAGAAGGCATGTGCCAGACTTTCAGTGAGGAGCATTTATCTGCCTTCAGAGCCCAGCTTCTTGTCATTGTACAGTGCTGTGAAAAGATGGTGTTCATTTTAACTCATTAATGAGTTTTTAAAAATATATACTTAGAATATAAGGGCCCAGTGTGCTGCCCATCTCTGCAATCCCAGCATTTGGAGGAAGAGGCAGGAAGATCAAAAGTTGTAGGCCCCTAGGCATGAAGGCACACCGTTAGCCCAGCACTATATCAACTTGTCTTAGACAGAGTTATTGTTGCTGCAAAGAAAACATGATGACCAGAAAGCAAATTGGGGAGGAAAGGGTTTATTTGGCTTATGCTTCCACCTTGTAGTCCATCATTGGAGGAAGGCAGGACAGGAACTCTCACAGGGCAGGAGCCTGGAGGCAGGAGCTGATGCAAAGGCAGTAGAGGGGTGCTGCTTACTGGCTTGCTTCCATGGCTTGCACAAACTGCTTTCTTACAAAATGCAGGACTGCCAGCCCTGGAATGGCACCAGAGAAGTGGAAGCAGGCAGATCTCTTTAAATCCAGACCAACTTGGTCTACATAGTGAGTTCCAGGACAGCCAGAGCTATGTAGAGAACCTGTCTCAAAAAAACAAACAAAAGGTCCAAGCCAGACTGGCAACATAGCAATGCCCTATCTCAAAACCACAAAAACCAAAACAAGAGTATTTCCCTAGCATGTGCACAACCCTTGATTTGATCCTCCACTTCCTTCTGCCCCACCAACCCCTCAAAAAAAAAAAAAAAAAAAAAAAAAAGGAAGAAGGAAGAGAGTTGACAAATCTTAATGTGTTTAAAGAAAGAAGGGTACTGTGGAGAATCAGAGGTGAAACTTTCTTATTTAGTTACCTGAAGATAGACATAAGAAGTCAGTAGACCTTTCTTGTTAGGTATATGTATCACCATTGTTATTCTTTTAATAACCAGGTTTTTAAACTTGCTCTATTCAACATTTTTACACACACACACATACACACACACACACACACACACACACACACACACACAACATTTTTTAAGAGCATCTGTCATTTTACCAGGGTAGTCAGGCTACTGGAAAACAGGACTCTAATCAAACTCTAGTCAAATGTATTTAACTCACACCCACTGCATAAACATGCCTCTTAGGAAGTACTGTTTATTTTTGTTAGATTAACTGCTAAGTTTCCTTATATACCCAAGAAACTTCTCAGGTGCAGTAGCAAAGTCAAATTCAATTTCCTAGGGTTTTCAGAAGAGATTCTGTACTAAGAAGTGTGTGTGTGTGTGTGTGTGTGTGTGTGTGTGTGTGTGTGTGTTGTGTTATCTAGTATACGTGTTACAAAGCTACAAAGTAAACACTGCACCATAGCAGCAAGCACACTACGGTTGCATGTTCAGTTCATCTGTGCTCAGCTAGGCTGTGTGTGTAGACTCAGGAGCTTGCGCATAACAGGTTGCTCCTGGGCTACATTCCCAGTGAGTATATAGTTTTGATTCACAAGTTTTTGCTGGGAGAAAAGCAAACTAAACAAATTGAAGGACCAACTTGATATTTTTTATATTATGAAAAACATAATTTTCAAACAAAAAAAAATGACTGTCTGCTACTGGATGGAGCCTCATTTGATACCTGTTGTCTCTAAAAGGTTGTTCCTGACAAACTCTTACAGTATTTTCTCTAGTGTTCTTCATCTTGCTGCTAATTCCTTCCTAGGAGAAATGTGGCACTTAAGGAAAATGGATTGGTGCTATGAAGCTGGCGAGCCTTTATGTGAAGAAGTAAGCCTTTCTCTACATTTTTGAAACATTTTATCTTATTGTGTGATGGGGAGGGGGAACATGTGTGACATGGGGCATGTAAATACTGCTTGGGCAGACAAAATGAGAGAGGGCAATAGGTTACATTGGGGTTCGGGGGTGGTGGAAGGCAGCTTAAGATGGGGGCCCAAGTGAAAAACAGTGCAGGATGAGGTGGAGGAGGCAGGGGTTCACAAACTCCCAGTGTTCAGTCACCGCTGGGTACCATGTAGAGTTGGGAATGAGGGGGCCACCAAGGGTGGGGGTGGGGGAAACTCCAGCTTAGCTCAGGAGTGAGTGTCTGTGTCTGTATAGACTTTTTTTTTTTTTTGGAGACAGGGTTTCTCTGTGTAGCCCTGGCTGTCTTGGAACTCACTCTGTAGACCAGGCTGGCCTCGAACTCAGAGATCCGCCTGCCTCTGCCTCCCAAGTGCTGGGATTAAAGACATGCACCACCACTGCCTGAGTATCTGTGTTTGAAGGGCAGAGGAACCTTGTGCAGGAGACTTAAGCAGCACGGCTCTGTATGCTGAAGGCTTTCTCCACAGCAGTTCTTGATGAGACACAGTCTTTGTCCAAACTGTTTGTTCATTGTCCATCTTGGAAAATTGGTCCATATGACTTCCTCAGGGTGGGCCAGAGGTTGAATACTTTTTGCAGGAAGGAGTGTCTAGGAGGGGAAGCTTATTGGCTAAACCCTTGGGCAGGCCCATCTAGATACCTCATTAGCATGGAGAACTCCATTCTTTGCTGTTCGACTAGTGGTAACAATCCTCATGTGGGGTGTCACAGTCACATGTTCCAGGATAGGAACCTGGTTTGAGAGTAGATGAAATGCATACCATTCTCAAGATATAAGATGTACCAGGGTTTCTGAATTCGCTCAACCTTCCCAGTTTTTGTCTGGTGGCACAACTTGCCCTGTTAACTGTCTACTGTTTTTCCAGAGACAGGCTATTACTACAAACCCAGGCTGGCCTCAGACTTCCTCCTTCCTGACTCTGCCTTTCAAGTGCTGGGATTACAGGCATCCACCACCATGCCTGGATCTTTCTTCATAATCAGTCCCCAAATCAGAATTAGACAGTTCATCTCAAAGCACATTCATTGTTTTCAAAGCTGACATCCCTTTCAAATGTGGCAGCCTCTTTCCCATCCTAGTCTTCTGTGTCTTTCTTAGATTTAGCTTTGGCCTTCAAAGGCCTACTGGCCTTTCTACCTTCTCCTTGCCCCTTTCCACTGCCAGAGTACCGCTTGACTTTAAGAGTTATTTCCTCTTAACTAAATTACTTCTACAGCTTCCCTGGCCCGGCAGGTGGTCGCCACATAGCCCCTCATACATAGCCCACACCATCTTCAGTGGCTGTTTCTGTCCCGCACCCAGGCCAGTGCCCACTCCTCCGCTCTGCTTCACAGTCCAGATGCTGCGCACTGTGGCCTTCCTGCTTCTCAGCTCTTGACCATTGTCAGCCCTGACTTTCCCTTTGTTCTCCCCCCACCCCCCAACTTCTTTTTCCTTATTTCCTGTAGTTTCCAAATCCAGCCTTTTTTCAACAATCACTGACATCTCACATTCCATAAATGATTGTTTCTTCCCTCAGATCCTTTATGGCTCTTGCTCTGTACCCATAGCTTAATACATAATAGCATTCTGATTCATAGACTTAGTTTTATCTCCTTTGTCTTCAGGGTCTGCTTAGTTGTTTATCTCTTGAGAAGATAATAGAAGTATAAGACTTTAAAAGATCCACGGGTCCCTTTGTTCATTTCAGAAGTGACAAAAAGAATTTCTGTGTTCCCAGGATGCAACCCTGAAAGAGCTTAGGATTCGTTCTGGGGATACTTTGCTATTAACTGAAGGAAGACTTCCTCCTCCGGTAAGATACTGCTTTCTGATTACAATGATGATGGGGAATGAGAAAATACAAGCAGTCATAAAAAAAAGACAGCTTTGCCAAAACCTTATCAGTCAGGCAGATTTCCTTCCTAATATCTAAATAAAATTAAAATAGCTATATGTAAAATAAAATTAAAATCATTACATGTTAGTATATATGTGATTAAGTTAAGCTTATATTTAAAATCAGTGATATAGAGAATGTTATTTCTTCCATTTTTATATTTAACTTATTTTTGAGATGGGGTCTCACTCTTGGATGGCCTGGAACTTGCTGAATAGACCTGGCTAGCTTTGAACCCAAAGAGACCCACCAGTCTCTGCCTTCTGAATACTGGGCTTAAAAAGGTGTCTACCACACCATGCTTTATAATATTTAATATTTTAACCCCATCAAAAGTCCAGAAATTGGGCTGGTGAGATGGCTTAGTGGTTAAGAGCACTGACTGCTCTTCTAGAGGTCCTGAGTTCAATTCCCAGCAACCACATGGTGGCTCACAACCATCTGTAATGGGATCCAATGCCCTCTTCTGGTGTGTCTGGAGAAAGCAATACATAAAATAAATAAATCTTTTAGAAAAAAAAAAAAAAAGTCCAGAAATTACCACCACATCCAAAGTAATAACTACTGCTCTTTAATTTCTTAGATTATCAGTGTTATAAATTAATCTTGTTTTTAGTTTTTGCTTTTCTAAAAGGTTTATTTTATTTATTTTTTGTATATGGGTATTTGCCTGTATGTATGGCTGGATACCATGTGTGTGCTTGGTGCCCACAGATGCCAGAAGAGAGCGCCAGATCTCCAGGAACTGGAGTTATAATTGTGAGCTGCTGTCATTGCTAACATTTTGTTTTATCTTTTTGCCTGAAAAATACTGGTGCTAATTCTGGTCCCCTGAGAAAGCATTGACCCATAATTAGAATTTAGTACTTAAATTCTCTAAAGTAGGATTATTAAATCAAAAAGTATGCATGTTTTTAAAAGACCTTTTTGGTCTGTATTGCCAAAGTGTTTTCCTGACACATTCCAAATGACAGTCTTTTTAGAAAGTGAAAGGGCTCACTTTACAGTGTTCATGTGTGTGTCCATGTCCGTGTGTGTGTGTGTGTGTGTGTGTGTGTGTGTGTGTGTGTGTGTATGTGTGTTCACGCATGTGATGCACATGTGGGGAGTGTTTGTATGTTTGTGAACACATGTGGGGGACATGTGTGTTCACGTGCATATTGAAGCCAGCAGTTGACATCAGTTATTATCTTTTTCACTTTATACACTAAGGTATCGTCTCTCATTGAACTTGAAGCTGGCCAGTTCAGCTAATCTGGCCAGTTAGCTTGTCAGGGGTGACTTGTCTTTCTGCATAGTCGCTAGGGTCCAAACTCAAGTCACATCTGCAGCAAGACTCTAATCCTGAGCCTCTGCCCAGCCTGTTGAGATGCTGTTTTGTTTGTTTTGTTTTTTAAACAAGCATTACACATCACTGCTTTTCTTTATTCATTTTTAATGCAAAAAGGCAAAGTGATGAAGCAAAATGTTTCCAAATTCAAATATTCAGATAAATGGCATTCACTTATTAGAAAATTCAGACAGCATAGAAAGCTGTTTGTCAAATGATAAAGCTCTAAAATGAAAAGCAAGAGTCCTATCCATGTCTCCCTTGTGCATCCTCCTAAGAAACTGCTCTGTAACCAAGCATGGTCATCCAGTGAAGTTGACACTGGAGGACAGTGAAACCCTGCCTCAAAACAAAAGATAAAGGAGGGGGAAGGGGGTTCAAAATGTGTGTATGTATAAATTGTGAGCTACTGAGGATGCACATCCTTTATGCTCTCCCCTAAAGGGTCACATATCTTCAGTGTTTTAAACTCATGTTCCATGTTTGGGTTCATTTACCGTATCTTGATGATCACATATGGGATCTGCTCTTTTATTCATAATTTCATGGAGTCCTATTGAACTTTGCACAATGATCTTTAAATGTTTGAGTAGGTAATAATAATATAAAATTCTAAATATCTAAAGTGTTGGGCTGGGAAAAGTTGGAATGCCTCCACTTCCCAGCCTTCACCACCTCAGTCCTCCATATTGGCATCCAATTTTCTCTGTATTCTCCAGAGTGTTACACTCTGGTCTGTGTACACTCAAGTATGTGTATGTGTCTTCTATGTATACAGTATACATGTGCATGAATATTTTTTCATTTGCATGGATGATTATATTCTATGTACCATATTTTGTGTCTAGTCCAAGCTAACTTTGAATTCATGGCAGTTGGGCCTCAGCTTCCCAAGGCCTGGGACTACAGGCATGAGCCGTCATGCCCGACTTTCACATAGGTTTTTTTATTCATATTTAGTGTCTAAGCATGTGCTGTCTCAGTACATATGGAGTTATCTCATTCTATAGTAAGTACATGGTAGCCCACTGTGTGGAGGGCTTGTGTTGTGTGTGCTGGAGACAGCTTGCATGTGCTAATCTCTCACTCTACCACTGAACTACAGCCCTGGACCTATAATTTATCTCAGCAGTCTCTTCTCAGAGAACACCATAGAAAATGTATAGATGAGGGCTGGAGAGATGGCTCTGCCTCCAGCATGGACTGTTTTTACAGAGGACCCAAGTCTAGTTCCCAGCACCAATAGCAGGAAGCTCCCAACTGCCTATAACTAGTGAAATAAAGACTCAGTCTTAAAACGTTCTGTTCTTCAGGGTCACTTGAAGATGCCCATCTGGTGGTACCAGCCTGAAAGGCTGTCAGGACACTTTGAGATTCAAAACCACTTAGACTGTGCCTTTTCTCAAGGTAGCAGCTGGGGAGCTGCTCCCACTCAAGGTAAGAACAGTGCTCACGAGTCAGCTGCAATACTCACATCAAAAATGCATATGCTACTCTTCCAGAGGACCTGAATTCAGTTCTCATCACACACATGCTGGCTCAAAACCATTTGTAACTCCTGTTCCAGAGGATCTTTTTGCCTCCTCAAGCACTGTATACACATGGTTCACAGATTGCTTTCAGGACACAAACATACACACACACACACACACACACACACACACACACACACACACACACAAAGTTGAAAATGAAAATCCAGTCATTCCTCTTTAACAGATGATCTCATACTAATATTCATTATTAAGCAGTGCTTTGTAAGCTCTTTGAAGTGCTATAATCTTAGCAGTTGCCTACCCTGTTATGATAAACCGCCATGATCAAAAGTAACTTGGGGACGAAGGGCAAATAAGCCTCGTACTTTACAGTTTTCCATCAATAAGGGAAGTGTCAAGATAGGAACTCTATCAGGAACCTGGAGGTAGGAGCTGAAGCAGAGACCATTTATGAAGTCTGCTTACTGACTTGCTTCTTAGGCTTACATTCTGCTAACTTCTTATAGACCCATCTGCCCAGTGGTAGCACTGTGCACAGTCAGGAAAATGTCCCATGGGCTTGCCTACAGGGACATTTCCCTCTTCCCAGATGACCTTAGTTTATGTCAAGTCGACCAAAAAATAAACTAGTGCAGAGATCTTGGGTATTACTAATACCTGCTACTTTTTCAAAGACTTTTTATGTAGCAGCTCTCAAGAGCCTCAGAGCAACAGCCCCACTTACTGTCATGGGCCTCATAATTGTGGCTTCACCATTCCCATGACCAAAAGGGCAGGAACAAGAGCTGGAGTCTAGATCCACACTGCATCATTTGGGGCCTTTCTGAGTATACCAAAGACCCCAGAGGCTGCCTCTCAGGTGTCATCTCAGCTGAACTGTTGTAGTATAGGTAGCATGAGCTTGCTGTTGCACTCAGAGTACAGTTATGCGTCACAGTGGACACTACACCTTTGCAGAGTTTCCCTTCACTGTAGAGAGTGTGCTTCCTCACGGGAACTGTGGATAAAGGGGATACATGTATTTTAGCAGGTCCACCTCTTTAGGGATATAGTGTGATTGTGACATCTTATAACCATATTTGTTCATATGTCTTAAGCTTGCACAAAGAAATGAATGTAAGTCAGTCAAATTCTTTTCTCCTAAGTGTCAGCTGTGGCATCTGCAGAGAATTATTCTGATTAGATTATATTAGTTCATTGTCAGTAGTTCTAAAGATATCTAGGTGATAGAAATCATGATTGTGGGGCTGGAGAGATGGCTCAGTGGTTAAGAGCACTGGCTGCTCTTCCAGAGGTCCCATGTTCAGTTCTTACAACCATCTGTAATGGGATCTGATGCCCTCTTCTGGTGTGTCTGAAGACAGCTATGGTGTACTCACATACTATAACATCTCTTTTTTAGCAAAGGGAAAGGTTTGCCTTGGGTAGTGCTTCTGTGTCACAGTAGAACTGAAACAGTTCTTTAGATTTTGGGGGGACATAAGAAACCACTGGCAAGCTAGAAGTGATGGAATGCATGCATGCTCCCAATTCTCAGGAGGCTGACGCAAGAAGATTAAGATCAATGCCAACCAAGGACTACATAGTAAGACCCTCTCTCTAAAAGCAAGAATTTAACAAAAAGCCACTTAGGAAAAGAACTTCATTTAATTATGTAGAATCAAGCTATAACTTCTTAGTATGTGTTCACAAGGTGTTCCATAGTAATCAAAGAAACAGAAGTAAAACAAAAATGAGTACAGATATCCTGAGCCTGAACTTTAGTTAGTAGTGTTTTCCATGAGAGAACATTTGGCATGCCTCCCCTCCACCCTTGTTGTTTTGTTTTATTCTGTTTCTAATTGTGTGTGCTTATATGCATGGGGTGTTGTAAGACAGCTTTGTGGAATTGGTTCCCTCTTTCTACCTTGACATGGATTTGGAAACTTGAACTCTGGTTACCAGTCTTTCACAGAAAAGCACCTTTATGTGCTACGTCACATCACTGGCCACCAAATTTACCTTTTTTTGAGATAGGATCTTGCTATATAGCCCTAACTGGCCCAGACTATAGGTCAGAATGACCCTGACATCAGTCATCTTCCTGTGCCTGCTTCCAAGTACTGGATTACAGGCACATGCTGCCAGCTAGGTGGTAGCTTTTGGTTTGGATTTTATTTTCAAGCATACATAGATCCTCTTGTTGAGACTTGATTCATTCCATGAATATTACTGAGCCTTTTCCATATAGAGTCCATCATAACAGATGTTGGTAGATAAACACCATGACAGTCTGTCTCCTCTTACAAAGCCTGCCCTTAAATATGCACACATACAGGGAAATACACAGAAAAATGACAAATTCGGGTAAGTGTTCTGAGAAAGAGAAGTATGTAGTCTGCCAATAGTCTTCTGTGAGGCAGGGAAGAATGAGGCAGAGCAGCCAGCAGGGAGAGAGCGTAAGTGTGAGCAGTCACTCAGGAGAGAGCATAAGTGTGATCGGTCACTCAGGGAGAGAGCGTTGAAAGACCCCCAGAGCTGGGGAGATCCTCACTCAAGTCTCAGGATGACGCAATCACCCAATAACTCACGAGAGACCGATCTTGATGCAACAGCATGAGGTTTATTCAGGGGAAGCCAGATCTGGGGTTGAACGAGTAGCCTAGCAGGCCAGAGGAGTTCGACCCTGAGCACAAGGAACAAGGGGTATTTAAAGGGAAAAACCACAAACTAGGGGGAGTGAGGGGGAATTCCAACCCAAGGTATTCAGTCAGTTAGGGAGGGGAACATATTCATTGTAGGAATGTAATCTTTTCCTACCGGTCGGCTGGGTGGAGAGCCTCATGAACCAGTTGACCTTCATTCCTAGTTCCGTCCTCCTCGTAGTTCAGCCAGGAGGGGCTAGTCTCAGGAACCAGAGCCCTGAGGCTCTGAGTTAAGCCAAGTTCCTGAAACCCAGAGCTCTGAACTGGCTGACCTGCATTCTTAGTTCTGCTCAGTCTGCTAGGGGTCATAAAAAACTTATTTTTATATTTTTCACTATTTACAGTCTGAGAACAAGGCAGAATACTTCAGAAACATGAGGTACAGTTAAATTACTCAAACATGCATCTCTGTCTTTTTGAAGGTGCTTTTGGCCCCGAGCCTGCAGAAGTCTCTCTCCTCTACTTGGGAGATATGGAGATCTCAGAAGAGGCCACATTGGTGGAACTGAAATCTCAGGTCAGGCCCCTTCCTGCAGCATACTTTGATGTTGATATGGCTTCTTCCAGGGAGATATTAATTAATCTATTCTTCTATTTCCTCTTCCTCCAATTACAGTCTGTCCTGATATGGCATGTGTTATATGCCATGGTCAGGGGTAAGTACCAACAGGCAGCCCACATTCAACATGGACACTTCTGGTATCTGTTGGTGCTGTTGCCAGTGGTTCCTTCCCACTCACACCCGTTCCCACAGGCATGCTGTGCTTGTGTTTGGATTGGTCCTCCGAGGCCCATGGCTTATGTTCCTTTTGACTTTTTAGGGAAATATGACTTCTTGAATCATTTAAAAAGCATTCCCTTTAGCTCTTCATTTATACTGTTTGTACATTGTGATCTACTTGTTAAATGTCTCAGTTCCAAGCTGTGCTGTATGGGTTTCCTTAGTCAGTGGAGAGCTGTCTGCATTAGGATCCTAACCTGGACATTTTGTTGTCCACGTGTCACATCTCACCGTACAAATAGGAAGGCTGGATGACAATAGCACACAGTCATGGAACAGTATCTTGTCTTGCTAGACTGTGGTGGGCATGGCAGTTACTAAAGGGACAGATGCGGGACCTAGTATGACCTGCAATGGCATCTTTTGTGTCCCCTGTGAATAAAATAGCCCTACTTAAGAAAGACTTAAGCTCCATTCCCATGAAAACAAATGGGAAGACCTTTTTATTCCTTGTACCCTGTTGAAAGATAAAAGATGGCCCTTTTTAGGTTAAAAAACTGAACAAAGGCTGCTATCTGTGCTTAAAGTTACCTGCTCTTGTGCTGTTGGAGCCAAAGTCTTAAGTATTTCAAAACCAAAAGTTCTGTCACTGGAGAACAGATTATGTTTGAGGACATGTATCCATGTAGATAGGAACTGAAGGTGAGCCCTTGCTTTATTTGAACAGACTCTGCGTGTATGAGTCACACCCATGTAGAATTGGTTAAGTGGCTTTGTAAAAACATGATTAAGAAGTTTTTCAATTCTAATTTAGTGGCACACGCCTTTAATCCCAACACTTGGGAGTACAGGTAGGTGGATCTCTAAGAGTTTATTACCAGCTTGGTCTGTCTAGTGAGTGCCAGAACAGCCAGGACTACATGGAGAGATCCTGTTTCAAAATAACAAACAACAGTAGTTTTTCAGCCATGAGTGCCAGTACAGTACTGTAATATACAGTATCCAAAAGGTTGGGCAGGAGGATTAGCCAAACTGGGCTGCAGAGCAGGAGCCTGTCTCAAAATTTAAAAATAATAAAATAGGAGTTTTTTTAAACTTGGACTTAAAAATAGAAGGCTCGTTTTTCTGGTCTTTTTTAGTGGGAGGAATATTAAAAATACCAGGATATGCTTCATTTAAGACAGATATTTCTGTAATGTTTTGACTTTTTTTTTTTTTTTTTTCTGAGAACATTTTTTTTTATTTATTTATTTATTTTTTTTATATTAGGTATTTTCTTCATTCACATGTACACTTTCCCTCTCCCATTTTCCCCTCCAAAACAAACAAACAAACAAACAAACAAACACAAGAACAAACCCCTTCTGCCTCCCCCCTCCCAATGCCTGTCCCCCCACCCTCTCCCACCCATTGGCCCTGGCATTCCCCCACACTGGGGCACAAAACCCTCACAAGGCCGAGGTCCCTCACTCCTATCGATGATCGAATTTGCAATCCTCCACCACATACCTGCTGCCAGTACACTCAATCCCACCCTGTATAGTCCTTGATTGGTGGTAATGTTTTGACTTTTTAAGACAGGATCTGAAGTATCCCAGGCTGGTCTAGAATACAAACATGCAGCTAAGGATAACCTTGAACTCCTAATTCTCCTGCCTCTACCTCCCAAGTGTGGTTGTGGGCATGTCCTACTACAACCAGCTCTCCTGTAGTTTCTAATAGATTGATTTATTGACACTGACACTGAGGTGCTCATCCCTCAGAGTCTCATTCAGATGCTTTCAAATACTTTTAAAATCAGTGGCAATATCTCTCTTTCTTTTTCTAGGCCATGGCCTTGCCTTCTGTTTTGGAGCTCACTGTCCAGTCCCCGGCCCTGCTTAGAGTCTGGACAGTGGAGAGCAGGCGCCCCAGCAGGCTCTTGCGCACTAACTCGCGGCAGCTGAAGTATGTGTCTCTGGATTCCTGGCCACCCTCCTGCTGCCACTGTAAGGGATAAGGAGCAAGATGGGTCTATGAAGGAAGCTGTCCCATGAGTCAAATTATCCCAGGAAACTTGTCTCTAGGAACTTGTCAGTTGGATAAGCTTCTCGATCAAGTTAACTCTGGGAGAACACCAGCCTCCACACTAAGATCAGACATAGATAGCATTGTGCATTTTCTCTGTGCTCTAGAGACCATATGATCACAACTTCAAGGACTTCAGAGTGATGTGGGAGTTAGAGTGAGCCCTCTGATATTCAGGACACATGTGACCAGCTGCTTCACCTCCAGAAATCTTAGTGGGTGTGTTTGGGGCATTTGATTTCTTTTGGCAAAAGCAGCCCCAACATATTCTCTCATGTCTGTCTAATTATCAACCAAAAAGCAATGGAACCAGCTGTGGCCAGAGGGCTGTTTGACTGGCATCTGCCCATCTTAAGAGCTGGGCCTTCCTGTGCAGTGAGGAGCCACTGCAGTGTTGTAGATAGTCTCCTTTTCTGAAAGCCTGGGTACTTGGCTGCATCAGTCAGAAGGCAGTCCTTTTCTTCAGGAAATGCTTGGAGTTGGGGCCTGGGGCTTGCAGAAAACCTAGTGACTGACTCAGTTGCTCCATTTCAATTCCCAGGGAGTACAGACTGGGCCGGAGAGCAGAGCTCTGCCTAGAGCTCCTTCAAAAAGAGGAGGACTTGGGGTAAGGAAGCCTGTTGTACATTCCCCATGGAGTGGTGGTTTTCCTGAGAATGTAGGAGCCTGATCAGAAGTGTACTGTTTCCCTTGCTTCTGAATTGTCCCACAATTCTAGGTGACTGAAGCAGGAGAAGCACCGTAAGTTTAAGGTCGGCCTGGGCTATCCAGCAAGAACCTGCCTCAAACAAACTAAATGGTATTCTAGAGATCTGTATGGCTTTCCTATAACTCACTCTGGTGTCACAGCAGCAACTGATAGTTTTTCTGTCATACTCAAAGTGTTACTGAGTACTTGACAACCTGAGGCATTAACGATACAGCTCTCCCCAGGGCATCTGATTTATAGTGCCACCCATCATTCTGCCCCTGTACTACCTTCTTCCCAGTGTCTACTGATAAGACACGTTTTCCCTCTGTGTACTGAGATGGATTTCCAAATGTCTGTCTCCTGGTCTGGGACATAAGTGCCTATGAGAGCAAACACTATGTTCATTTCTTCATTTCTGCACCCTCAAAACCTGCAATAGCATGTGATATAGTAACTATTTATAGACTAATGAAGCACCCCAAATCATCTACAATCAAAGTGTCATATCAGTGAGGACTTGCCTTCCTATTGTAGTGAGATTGCTCTTACTGTCAGCCTGTTCAGGAAAACATGCCCTTTCATCCAGGCCTGACCCTCAGTCAACCCCAGTAACTTTCTAAGAGCACATCTGTAGGCAAGAAGATCAGGAACCAACTTGTGTGGACACTTTAGATCTCTTAAATGCTTCATCTCCATGAAAGGTTTCTGGTAGTTTCTGGTCCCACATGCAGTGCTTACGGGTATTAATTTCATGTGTAAACCCACCTTGAATATCATTTAGATGCTTCCTGAATTGGCAAATGAAAACGGGTCATCTTGACCTTTCTAGTACTGTGATTGCTAGTAAGACTGTGCCTTTTCCCAACATACTTACAAACTTGTATTTTATGAGCATTGGTTATTGGTCTGTATATTTTGCATGCTTCTCTAGGAGTTTCTTAGCAGACAGTCTGATATTTTGTAAACAGTGACTTTCACAGTAGAGCAACCTCGTGTCCCTTGTCATGCTGCTACAGGAGCTCTGCTGCAGACTTGGTGGGGTCCCCACCTCCATCTGAGCACCTTTCAAGAACTGGAGAAGGGCGGGGGAACCTTGCCCATCTGTAGCATTCATCTTTTCTATGCTTTTGTCGGGCATCTGCTTTGCTCTTCTGTAGGCCCCAGGATATACTGCTGAGGACACAGCTACGCATCCCTGGTGAGAGAGCCTACTCCCTGGCGACAGACCTGGTATGGGACACTACCAGAGGATGGACTGCTGGCTCCTTGAGGCAGAGAGTAGCTGACTTCTATTCTCTTCCTGTGGAGAAAATTGAAATTGCCAAATATTTTCCTGAAAAGTTTGAGTGGCTTCCAATATCTAGCTGGGTAAGTTGGGCTTTCTCAGAGAAGACAGGGCTGACTGACCTGATGTCAAAACAAAGGTTTTTCATAGTACAGAGAGTCCAGTGAAAACTTCAAGTTGAATCTTATTGATATTTGATGTTCCAACAGAACCAGCAAGTTGCCAAAAGGAAAAAGAAGAAAAACCAAGATACTTTGCAAGGGGGGCCATATTACTTGAAAGATGGAGACACCATTGGCATTAAGGTGGGTTAAAAGTGAATTTATCATTTTGAATCAAGGATGAAATATTTCAGAGAAGTTTACCAGATAGTCTCATTTTACACAAATTGTTTCAGAACGTGAGTGAGAAAAAGGGAAAGACCGATAATTCATTGTGTAAGGACAGTAGGTAGACCCTGAGACCAGCACTGTCAAGGACAATAATAAAGGACTTAGCCAGCTTGCTTATGACCTTTGTCCTTGTTTATTTCCCATCATTCTCATAAAGCATTCATCTTAGGGGAGAAAGGGCTTATTGCAGCTCATCATGGTGGAGAAGCACAGTGACAGGAGCTTGAGGAACCTTGTCACATCACAGCCATAGTCAGTATGAATTGCTTCTTCTGAACAGCCCAGGATCCCGTGTCCAGAGAATGATGCCACCCATAGTAAGCAGGTGCCCACCTCAATTAAGGCAATCAAGACCATTCCCCACAGGCATGCCTCTCTCCCAAGTGAGTCTACATTCTGTCAAGTTGGCTGGTAATATGAACCATCATCCCCAAGAAACATAAGAATCTAACTCTAGGGCTGGCAAGATGGCTCAGGACTTCTGAAGGACCCGAGTTCAAATCCCAGCAACCACATGGTAGCTCACAACCATCTGTACAGCTACAGTGTATTCATATACATAAAATAAATAAATCTTAAAAAAAAAAATCTAACTCTAAGTAAAATACTAGCAAACAGCTTAGCATGGTCACTTATACCTATAATCTCAGCAGTTAGGAGTTGGAGACAGGAAAATTCTAAGTATCAGGCCAGTCTGGGCTTTAATAACAGAGCCATTTTTATTCATTTGCGTGTGTAGCTGTGAACAGCATGCATACAGAGGCCAGCGGGGGATATTGGGTGTCCCACTCAATTACCTTCCACTTTATTCTATCACTGAAGCTGGAACTAGGCTGCTGACCAGCAAGCCATGGTGGTCCCCGTCTTTACCCCTCTTAGAACAACGGCTGCAAGCATGAGCAAACATGCCTGATTTATCCCACATAGGTTCTGGAGTTCTGAATTCAGATTCTCATGCTTGAGCCACAAGTACTCTTACCTGCTAAGCCATCCTCCCACCCATAGGAAGGATAGTCTCTCCGGAGTTGTCGTCTCGTCTCCACATGTGCTATAGCACACACATGTTAACATATGCTTCCACATATCCAAATAAATACAAATACTGGCAGACAAAAATTTGGAATTTTTCAAAAATCAGTTAAGTCTGAGCATTTTCTTCTTTTTAGTTTGGATAGTTTACTATCTGCCTGTTCTAAATGTAGGCCAGACTGAAAACCTTGGTTTTATTGTTTTAAAATTTAGAATCTCCTGTTTGATGACAATGATGATTTCAGCACAATCAGAGATGACATTGGGAAGGAAAACCAGAAGCGGCTAGCTCTGGAAAAAAAGAAAAGGTAAGTCTAAGGCTTGGCCATGTTCCACTCAGGGCCACTAGGGATGAAGACCTGGCATACTCACTACCTTTTCAGACACCTCACCTGATCTTCTGCAGGGCCCTCGTTACCCAGCAGTGTTCCAGGTCAGGCCTTGTCATCTTCATCCCTATGTAGAGCTAGCATGTGTTTAGCCGGCATCTCCATTTACATGCTATTGGAATAATGCATCCTTAGCAGCCTGCACTGCTTCCCACTTTCTCCCATCTTACTTTTCATACTTAATGTTATTACAGGCCTTCAGATTCAAAAGCCACTAAAGGGGTTCATTGTGAATTCACTTTCATAAGGGACCAGCATCACTGTCACCTACATACCATTTCAGAGAGCATACTTGCTCTTCGTCACTGACAGCCCATCACAGATGGTGGGAGCATGGCACTCTGCTGCCATATGTGAGTGAACCTCATGGTGGCTGCTAACACCAATCCTGGGTTATCTGTAAAGCATATCTCTAATCATGACAGCTAGGTCAAAAGCTGTGGCTACTGGTGTAAATATACCTTCTGGTAGAAAAGCCAACACACCAATAAATACATAGGTAAACAGCATGAGCAGAAAGGAAGTGCAACATCTTGTCACCATACAGAGAATGTTCAGTTAAGCTCATTCAACCAAATGTCAATTCAAACCTCCACTTATAATGCTGAAATGATGCCACACTAGTGAGAAGACCGTGCTTTTTCAGAAGACCTAACTTCAGTTCCTAGCACACACATGGTAGTTTACAACTATTTATAACCCTGCTCCAGGGGATCCAGTGCCCTCTTCTGACCTCCATACAAACCAGGCATGCAGGCAAAATACTCATGCACATAAAAATAAATCTTAAGTTTCTGCTCCAAACTTTGTCTCTGTACCTCCTCCCATGAGTATTTTGATCCACTTTCTAAGAAGGACCGAAGCATCCACACTGTGGTCTTCCTTCTTCTTGAGCTTCATGTGGTCTATTAATTGAATCTTGGGTATTCCAATCTTTTGGGCTAATATCCACTTATCAGTGAGTGCATGCCATTCATGTTCTTTTGTGACTAGGTTACCTCACTCAGGATGATATTTTCTAGTTCCATCCATTTTCCTAAGAATCTCATAAATTCATTGTTTTTAATAGCTAAGTAGTACTCCATTGTGTAGATGTACCACATTTTCTGTAGCCATTCCTCTGAAGGACATCTTCTTTCCAGCTTTTGGCTATTATAAATAAGGCTGCTATGAACATGGTGGAGCATGTGTCCTTATTACATGTTGGAGCATCTTCTGGATATATGCCCAGCAGTGGTATAGCTGGATCCTCAGGTAGTACTATGTCCAATTTTCTGAGGAACCGCCACACTGATTTCCAGAGTGGTTGTACCAGCTTGCAATCCCACCATCAATGAAGGAGTGGAGTGTTCCTCTTTCTCTACAACCTCTCCAGCATCTGCTGTCACCTGAGTTTTTTATCTTAGCCATTCTGACTGGTCTGAGGTGGAATCTCAGGGTTGTTTTGATTTGCATTTCCCTGATGACTAAGGATGTTGAACATTTCTTTAGGTGCTTCTCAGCCATTCAGTTGAGAATTCTTTGTTTAGCTCTGTACCCCATTTTTAATAGGGTTATTTGGCTCTCTGGAGTCTAACTTCTTGAGTTCTCTATATATATTTGAATATTAGCCCTCTATCGGATGTATGGTTGGTAAAGATCTTTTCCCAGTCTGTTGGTTGCCGTTTTGTCTTATTGACAGTGTCTTTTGCCTTACAGAAGCTTTGCAATTTTATGAGGTCCCATTTGTCAATTCTTGATCTTAGAGTATAAGCTACTGGTGTTCTGTTCCCCTGTGCCCATGTGCTCGAGGCTATTAGTGTATCTGGTTTTATGTGGAAGTCCTTGATCCACTCGGACTTGAGCTTTGTACAAGGAGTTTGGAGCAGGAACTGAAGGAAAGGCCATCTAGTGACTGTCCCACCTGGGGATCCATCCCATATATAGTTCCCAAACCCAGACACTATTGTGGTTGCCAACAAGTGCATGCTGACAGGAGCCTGATATAGCTGTCTCCTGAGAGGCTCTGACAGTGTCTGACAAATACATAAGTGGATGCTCTCAGCCATCCATTGGACTGAGCACAGGGTTCCCAATGGAGGATTTAGAGAAAGAACCCAAGAAGCTGAGGGGTCTGTAGCCCCATAGGACAAACAACAATAGAACCAACCAGTACCCCCAGAGTACCCAGGGACTAAACCACCAACCAAAGAGTACACATGGAGGGACTCAAGGCTCCAGCACATATGTAGCAGAGGATGGCCTTGTGGGACATCAATAGGAGGAGGCCCTTGATCCTGTGAAGGCTCTATGCCCCAGTGTAGAGGAATGCCAGGACAGGGAAGTGAGTGGGTTGGTGAGCAGGGGGAGGGGGGATGGGATAGCAGGGTTTTCAGAGGGGAAATGAGGAAAGGGGATAAAATGAAAGTATCTAATAAAGGAAAGGAAGTATCTAATAAAAAATAAATAAATCTTAAACAAAAAACAACTAAATAAGCCCCTCACCCATGATTGTGTATCAATGATACCCTCTGTCTCCCACAGCCGAGAAGTCCATCGTGCACAGAGCAGTGATGTGTTCTCCAATGCAGGGATGACCACTAGGCCCCGGGGACCAGAAGCTTCTCTGTCCATCCATGTTGCAAGTTTCAGATAGCCCCTGCCTGCAGCAGTATGTCCTGTGCTCCAGATAGAACCATCCTGTCAGTTCTATGACAGACACCTGTGGGTTTATGGTGGACAAGCTGGTTGCCTTCACAGCCAGTGATCTCAAGTCTTCAGCTTTGTGACAGGCAAAGGGATGGCACTTCTCAGACCAAGCAAGTACACCCGATTACTATCTCTGTGACACAGCAGCTGCAGAGCTGGCCCAGACCCACACTGTGCCAACCGGAATAGATCTCTTACGCTTGGCCTCAATGGCCTCTCTCCACAAAGTATATTTCTGGACAATGGCAAGTTGCTCAAAGAGGACAAATCAGATATAGGTAAGCCACAAGGTCAGTTACTTACCCACTCTTGAGGTGACAGTTAGTCACCCAGTTCTGGCACCTCACTGAAGCTGCAAGGGAGGATGTGTGTTCTGACTTCATTCCCAGTTCCAGCCCTCACTATGCCTCCTCTTGGGCCAAATTCAAAATAGGACTCTAAGCCGGCTATGCAGGAAGAACTGCGTATGGCACTCACCTGCTCTGCTGTCTACCACCTATACACTCTGGTAAGAGGCAGGACCATCAGAGAAGCCTAGCACAACGTTCCCCAGGCTCCCAGTTGTCCTGGGGAAAGTGAGGCCTCTTCCTTCTCAGTCAGCACAGGTAACTGATTGAAGAGACTTGATACTTATGCACTCTAATTAATATACTATCAAAACAGCATCTATTACTGAACTAGCAGGTTTAGGACCCTGAGCTGACTTAGCCTATAACAGTATTCCTAAGAGGAGTTGTCAGGGTATCAGTTTCTTATCAGCTCTTACATGTCTTCATTTAACAGAACTGAGGTGGTTGGTGTAAGACAAAGTTACTCTGGCCTGGGCTTCAGCTGGCCCCTGCTGGCTTTTCACATTCTGATGCAGCTATGCTGGCTTCTCTGTGGAGCTGATGCTCAGCAGGTAATCATCCTGTTCTTCCTTTGTCTTCCCAACACCATTTGCCAGAGTCAGTGTCAGTTAGGTGACTGCTTCTATTGAAGCACTTGTATTAGAAGATGCTGGATTTGGACTAGTTACCTTTTCTGGCCATGTCCTTGGAGCTACAACCAAGGGGTTCTGGGAGACGCAAACAGTAAACATTACTTGACCACAACTGAGTCCTCTGGGTACTGGCTACTGTTTCTTGTCCTGTAACTGACATAGTCCTTAGTTTGTCCTTTCACCACAGCCTCTGGCAATACAGTACTGATGTACTAGCTCAGACACTTTGCTTTAAGGAAGCCAGAGGCTCCCTGACCCTCTTACTACCTGGAGGAGCCAGAAGACATGCCTCAAGTGCTGGCTGCAGCCCAAATCTGTTGACAGGCCTTTCGATTTGGTTGTTTTCTTGTTTGATTGGAGGACAGAATACACAAAACAGGGGAAAAACACTAATATTTTATTAAAGAGAAAAATAAACCATCTTTAAGTTGCAGTCCTCACTCTGTCCTATACTGACCGACTGTGCTCTGCTGCTTGAGGAGCTTGTGTGGCTTTTTCTCCAAGCATACTCTAGACATTCAACAGACATGACTTATATTATTAACACTGATTTGGAAGTAAGTCTGTTTTGGCTTAAAATAAATGTAGACTCCTGGGAAAGCGTACTGGAAGAACTGGCTGTTGAGTAGTTCTGTTTACTATTCTGGGGAATATGATCTGGCCAGGGCTATGGTGGTAGGTACTATGAATTTCCTGGCAGTCCAAAACTGGTTTCATAGCTGCTAGCTTCCCTCTCGGTCAGATATAATTACGAGAGACTCAACAATACCATAACTACCACACCAACTGCAGGAGCACAGCAGTTGAGCAGGCTAAGCATCAATGTGTGAAGGTGCATGAATGGCAGCTGCTGTCCAGAAGTTTTTGTTGTTGCTAATGACTAACCCAGAGCTGCACTGGCTGAACTGCACATCCTGGAGTACAGCAGCCACCAAGTCAGACTAATCTTCAGAACAGCTAGCAACTGTCAGCACAGGAATGAGGACAGGAATGCTCACTGGAAGATCAAAAACAGGCTTGTTTTATTATACACAGAAGAACTTATTTACAACTCTCTGATGCAGACTATGTACATAACAATACAAGAGGCATCTGCTCCAGATGGTCACTATAAATTAAGATTATAAATATGAGGGGTTAAATTAGCCCCACCTGCAGGTACAAAACCTTTACTCCAATTTCTTGGGATCCTTCATTCTCTCCCTCTGCAGAACTCTAAAAACTGCTATGGGGTTGGGGGTCGGGTGTTCGGGACAGGGTGGTGATGGCCACAACCTATATCTGTGGAGAGCCTGGCCACCTGGCAGGTCCCTCCAGCACTCAGACTGGACCTCTCACTTTTTGTTGACAACAATGATTTCTAACACCCTCACCCAAATATGAAGCTTTCTCAAGGCCACTGCCCTCAGTTGTTTCTCAGGACCCTACTCACCTAAGTTTTAGCTGGTCTGGCTGGTACAAGCTCTGTGAATTGTCTGAGGTTATCCCTGCTTCCACATTCTGGTGTACATTGACTGCTCAGTGGGAAGTAGACTCCCAGGTGGAAAAGTGAAAATTATTTCCATTCAGGGAGGCAGCAACATCCATACACAGGGCAGAGATTCTCCCAGCCCACATCAGATATACAATAGATGGAACTCTAGGCCTGGGGCAGAACACAGCAGGAACAACCCTGTAGGCCTTCTCCATACTCCACTCTGCTGATCGGGGCTCTCAGATCTATCACCAGTGAAGGGAAGATGAACAAGGAGTCTAGAGTCTGCAGAACAAACAGCAGGTCAACCTTGCCTCCCAGCTGGAGCTGCTGCAGACTCTCCTATGGGGAGGCAGATGGGGAGGCACTGGTAGAGTTCACAGACCTGTCATCTCTGGTGAGGACCACAGACCAGCAGCCCCCCCTCCTGCAAAGGCTGAGCTACAGCCCTTCTAGCTGTTATACAAGTCCCTGTGGAGGACAGTAAGGGTAAGTAAGGGTAAGTCAGTGGCAGTGAAGGCCAGGGGCATCCTCACCTGGGTTGCCCACATGATGTAGTCTGGGCCTTGGGGAGCTTTCTGCCCCCAACAGTGCCAACTGCTTTCTCAGAGCCGGTTCTGTCCAGCAGATAGTGGCAGGGCAGCAGCTACAATCAGAGGCATCACAGGCATGAACAACAAACCTCACAGCAGAAGAGAAGCCACTCGAGACGGCCCCAGACTGCCCCTACTGACTATTCATTCTTCCATGGCATATGTCATTCCCAGCACCCAGGAAGCCTGGTCTCCACAGGAATGCTGAGTTAGTGTAAACTCATATTCTTATCTGCCCCAGACTGGATTGCAGACAACTGTAGCATCCTGAGGAGATGCATGGGCTGTCCACATGTTCACTGCCTAGAGGACAAGAGAGGGGAGAACCAAGTGTCCTGAGGCCTGGCCTAAGCAGGAGGACTCTCCTTCTTCCTCATATACTATAACAAGCCAGGAAAGTAAATAAGCTTGTGTTTTAAAACAATGAAACCTTGTGAACAAAGAGGGCAACAGCAGTGGGCTACCTTTATGGGGCTGCGGTGAAGAACCACAGAGTGGGTAGCAGGCACAGAGAACATTCTGGTAAGAGCCAGTGAGGCCCAACTCTGCTTCTGAGAGCCAATAGAGGCAGAAGATGGTAGTACCCAGTGTGACCAATAAAGGAGTACACAGCACAATCCGAGCATGTGCCCCAGGTAAGAAGGTTCTGCAGGGGTGCCAGGTGCTGGGCGGTCAGGCTTCGTTCACCACATTCCCTGTGGCCCACAAGGCAGGTTAGCAAGAGCCACAAGTGGGCGTGACACAGTCTGCCCCAAATGACTGCAGCTAAGAAAAGTATTCTCAAAGGTAGCTGTGTTGGTATGTTCAAGACTCCAAAGCTGTTACCAACGGGCGTCGAGCTTTCTGTCACTAACAAAAAGAATAGCACCATGAGAAAGGCCAGGGGCTGAGTGCTGGCAGTGTCCTCCCTGGGCCTCAGTCTCTGGGGGAGCGGAGGATGCAGGCAGAGAACGCAGAGGCTAGGCCTCTGTGGCAGGGGAGCTCCGGCTCAGCTCCTTGATCCCACAAAGGATCCTCTTCATATGGCCCACTTTGGTCACACCAAGGTCCTGCAACAAAGAAGGAAGACAGGCAACATGGATATTTGAAAGAGGGCTCAGGCCAGAGGCTCTACAAATGGGCTGTCTCCAACAAGCTTTCTCAGTCTCCTTTTCAAGTACAAATTAGGAAAGTGACCAATGGATGAAATAGGAAGGAAATCAGCACACGTCAGTCATGCAGACACCCAGTGCGTGGTTTCTGTGTCCTACAAAGACTACTGTTGTGAAGGACAGCCAGCAGAAAAAGAACAGAGGCCTGACAGCAAGTGGGTGGCACTGGGAGAGCTACCAGTTAAGGAGGCCCCCATGGCATTTTTCTGCCTCTGGACATAACCAGAAGCAGTGCCCACTCAGAGACAGCTCTGCCAAACCAAGCAGGCCAGGGCTTGGCTATGTGAGTCAAGGGCAGTGGGTGCAGACCTGAGCACACGTGCACAGGGATGGGAGGATCTGACCCTTATCCCTGTGAGGTGAAGTGGCAGCAGCTGCCCAGGAGCCAAGAGCTTGCCTGTGAAAGCAGCCTTGAGAAAGCAGCCTCTTCCATCTTCAGTCACTGTGTGCAGTGTGGACCACCAACCACTAGAACCTGTGACCTCGGGGCAGCAGCCCATAGTTTCTAATGTTAGGACAGTTCCTTTTGTGGCTAAGAAAATCAAGGCTTCTCCCATCATGTCTGTACCTGGCCTTATTTGTATTAGGGGGAGTCATCAAAGACCTGGGTACCCTGGGATACACAAAAAGGCTCAAGAAAAACTGATGACCAGTGATGCTAGAACACAGTCAGGGAAGAGGACATAGTTGAAGAGAGTGTAAAGTGCAGGCGTGGATTCTGGGAAGACACCTGTGAAGTACCTTGAGGTCCCTCCGCTCCAGGTGCAGGAGCTCAGAGCCCCGGATGTCGTGCCGCGTGAAGATGTCCTTATACTCACAGAGACTGAGGTGCTCCAGCCAGGCAGCAACCTCCTCTGTCCCCCAGAGGTGAACTGTCAGAGACGGAAAAGCACGAGTGCAGTGAATGCCCAGAGCCCAGAGCCCAGAGCCAAGTAGGCAGCAGCCAACACCAAGACACCCAGCAGTGCTACCCAAGATGCCTCCAGCAGCCAGCACCCAAGACATTCCAGCAGTGCCACCCAAGATGTTCCTAAAAGCCAGAACCATCAGCCAGCCACAGGCACTGTGCTCCAGCAGTGTAAAGGAAACAAGAGAGCTACCCTCCTGAGGGACATGCACTGCAGAAGTGCTGATTACTCCTGCCAGGTGGGTCACCAGAGGAATTAAACAGCACCAAACACAGAGGGGACATCTTTGTGACTAAAGCCAGCATTTCTTCCAGCTTTCAGAGGAGCTCACAGCTGGAACACTACAGGAGATGTGCAGAGAGACTTAGGCCATGCAGAGTCAGATCCACCATCATTCACATAAACCCAATTCTAGACAAACATGCAAAGAAAAAAAATCAAACAGGAGCTGCCCTGAATGGTAGCAGATGCCACACCAATTCCAGCCCTGGCCCCTAAAGGTGCCAGACACAGTACTCAGGGCCAACCACTGAGATACATTTAAAGACCCAATTTACTGATCCAAAGGGGGAAAATGTTCTTTAGCACCATTTCCCATTGATTCTTCACCTACAATCACTGGTGGCCTGGAGGGCCAAGCTTAAGAACCTTGATCAGTGAGTCAATTAAACGGTAATCAGCAGCCTGCCAGAGGAAACAGGCACAGAGGACTCCAGCACAGTCGTGCGTCTAAAGTTTTGTGTCTCCAAGTTCGTCTTGTCATTCCTGTTGTCCTCCCCACTTCCAGCCCCAAATTTAGGGTAGGCAGGTCAGCTCAGCTGTCCATCACCCCACAGACTCCATGGAAGGTGTGCATTCAAGCAAAGCATGACATCAGTCAGTACCCAGACAGAGAGATAACAAGGTATGGTCTTAAAGCTATAAGACAGACCTAGTATAGCCATGTGACTAGAGATTATAGCACAAGACCAAGGGGAAGAGCCTCAATGCTGAGGAGAAAAGCAGAGACCAGGAGAACTGGGCCTTGACAGCCAGAGAGATACACAGGAGAGGGGCAGATACCAGGGCCTCCTAGGTTACTGTGAACTTCTTTGTTCTTATTATTTTTCTCCTTTTTAAACTTGGTCACAAGGCGGAATTTACCACTGCGGCTGCGTTTAGTAAGATCCAGCATCACATTCTGTTGGAGAGACTAAGAAACACAGAGTTAGAAACTCATTGCCAAGGTCTAATCTATACTTGGGGGTTGGAAGTAGAAAGAGATACTTTGTTAATTAAATGTTTTATACTCTTATCTGCTCTTATATATTTGTATGGGTGCCCAGGGAAGTGGCGTTATACAAGTAGTTGTGAGTCGCCTGAGCGATGGCAACCAAACTCAGGTCCTCTGGAAGGGCAGTATGTGTTCTTAAACACTAAGCCATCTCTCTGGCCCCAACATCCTCTTTTGCTGCCACAATACATATTGCTGCCAAAGGTTCCAACAGACTAAGCTGGGCAGAGGTGAGGTTTCATATCTCCTCTAGCTATGTTAAAGAGGATACTGCCTCCTGTGTTACAGCAGGCCAAGATGACACCAGACACTCAGGGACAACCTAGGTCTACCCTGGCCAGATGCTTCCCTCTTCTGTCTCCTGCTGTAGATGGATGCTCTTCAGGAACAGTATGCCCTGGGTCCCTGTCTAGTCAAACTATCAGAGAAGCAACTATTAAGAACCTCTTAAGTACCTGTAAACCAAACTGAATGGGGAATGGACACACCAACTGAGTTCCTGTCACCAATCTCCAAGAAGCTGCCACAGCTCCACCTCTTGCCACCTGCTCTCCCCTCCCCACCCCACCCCACCCCCGCTTCACCCCAGTCCTGTCTGTTTCAGAGTCAGTGAGGACCCACTCATCATGGACCACTTTTCATTCCCGACTCTCAATTCCCAATTCCTTCCTCCATTTCTAAATTTCTCCCTGCCTCAAAGGCCATTTTAGTACAGAAGTCTCCAAAAGGCAGACCAGCTGCCTCAATCCCAAAGCCTCAAGGACCATATTGCACATAGGAACTGATTGCATGAGCCACTAAACCTTGTAACTATGTACAGGATCCACATACCTCTTCCTCACCAGGCTCCATAGGTTGGCAAAGCCAGGGAGTGTCTGTCAGCTTCCTGAGCTGCTGGTCCATCTCAACTAGGGCAGCCCCAAGCCGTTCCTTCTGAGGGGGATCCAACTGCTGCTCCAGAGGAAGGAAGAGAGAAATGGAGCTTGTTAAGCATAACAAACCTGGATAAGGTGGGTAAGGCTTAGACCAAGATCCTTGGTTGCCATAAAAACTTAGCAGAACTGAAGCTAAGGTAAGGCCTGAGCCCAGAATGTCCCTTCCTTGAGGAACACGTGAGGATGGGTGGACCTCTGCTCTAGCTCAGGGAAGCCACATGCAGCAACCCTAGTACCTGGCAAGCTGCAGTCCCTCTGGGTTCTATCACCAAGTGGGCAGGCCATGCTCCTCCTGCACAAGCATAGGAGGCAGCTAGTGCAACACCTGGGTATTCAGGACAGTACCTCTTTGGAGTGGAGAGTGGGACCCAAAAGATAACCCAAAAGATCTCGGAGTCTCTGGCAATGCCCTTCCATGTCATATGTGAGCTAGTGGCCAGCCATCTGAGCAAGCTCCTAGAGCCCAGCACCACCCCCACTCCTGCCCAGTGAACTAAGGATTAACTCAGCAGCCAGCTGATACTGAGTGGAGACAGATGATGGTGCAGCACACCTGATGTAACAACTGGCACCTAGCCACACAGACACTGTGAATGGCATCTTTAACATCTGACAACACCCTGGCTGGCTGATATGTTGTCAAAGAATTTGGCCACAACACAATGGCCACACTACATGGTTTTGAAGCCCCTTTCTTCAGGCTCAGGACCCTGGACTGAAAACTGCTACCCTATGTGTCTAGCATCCCGGGCCTACACCTCACATACAGCCAGGACCCTCCTGTTGATTATCAGCTCACCAGGGCCATCTTCCCAGCCAGCAGCAGCTCTGTCTCACTGCGCAGTGCTCTGATGTTATTCACCATCTCCAGAACAAAGCTGCAGTTCAAGCCCTGAGAAGAACAGATGCATCCATATGAAAGGCTAAGAGCTGTAAAGGTGAGGAGGAGCCAGACCCAGAAGACCAAGTACCTCTGCAGTTCTGGGCTTGCCGTATACTCGCTCCATGGCTTTGGAGCTGGCATTGACAGCATGTGCGAGTTCCTGTTCCATGTCTCTGTGGGACTGTGCTATTTCCCGAATGCTGAAGGAAAGAGGCACATGTCAGGCTTTACACACTGCTTATGAACACACCCAGAGAACATATGCAAAAGGGGTAGTCTGATACACCAGTGGAGACAGTAGCTTTGTCATGATGACCTCTCAGTCACAGCCACAGGTATATCATCCCCAAAACAACAAATAGTGGACTTTTATGGGAAATCCGATACAAAATCCTAGCTTTCCCAGGGAGAAAAATGTATAAAATGAAACCTCTCATAAATGGAAAGCAAGCAAACAGCTTTGCATGCAGGCTGGCAATCAAGAAACTTGGGGACACACATGCTACACCATGCTAAGACATTCTGCAACTTCAAGTTAGACCCACCTTTGACAGAAACCTGGTGTGCTGATGAGCTCTGAGCCACATCAGCCTGGGTAAGACCAAGAGCCGACCAGGAGTATCTCAGAGAAGCTGGGTGAGGTGGGATGGGACAGAGCATGCTGGAAGGAAAGCTAGGGAGCAACTTGCACATACTGTGGGAAGCTACTTGTGGCTTTCAGAAGGCTAACCTAGTAAGCACATCTTCCCAGCAGCCAGGCTTCCTGGGCTACCAGGGACTACAAGGTGGCAGGGCCACGGTCCCTACAAGGAGCTAGATAAACATGGCTGACATGGAAAGGAGCAGAATGGGCTTGCACCAGTATCAGCTGCGTGTCTAGAGACAACAGCATGGAGGCAGAGGTGTCTAGAGATGCCCACAAGTACCAAAGAGAAACTGGGCTGCTAAGCAGCCTGACGCCTCTGCTCACCAGAACAAGGCAAATATGTCCAGGAAGAACACACACCACGGCCAGAGCCAAGGAAAAAGCCAAAGAGAAACAAGAAATGGACAGCCAAGGGTACTACTTGAGAGAAACTAAGCTACTGAAAGGGCTAGAAGGTCTGAGGAGCCCAAGTGAGCAGGGAGGGGCCACAAGAGCAACAGCAGCTCTGCAAACCACTTGTAAACCACAGCTAAAAAAGAAAAAGCCTGCTGATTTTCCTGTGTAAATACCAGAGCAGGGTGTACACTACTCTCCAGGGCAGTCTGTGGCCTTTCTCAGAAACCCAGCATGGGATTTAAAGCTTTAGCGGCTTGGAAAAAATAAGATCCCCATGCATCTTATGTCTTCATTGTGCAAACCTGAGTAATAAACACAAAGACTAAGGAAGCCAGGCCACAAAACCTGCAAGGTCTCAAGGCACACAGCAGAGCCTACCTGTGAATGAGGCCCCCTGCTGCCTGCCCAAATTGATCCATCTGGGTAGCTTCCTCCTCAGACAGGATCTCAGGATGCAAGGAAAAGGATGGTGGGCGGGTAAGCTCACACTTCTGTTTGTCTTCCCAAGACTTCAGGGTGTTTTCAAAGGCCTGCGACATTAGAACCCAGAGTCAGACTTCCTGTGCCCTCCAGAGGGGGAGCACACCATCTGCCCACAGCAAGGTAAAAGCTATATGGAGAGGATGTTAGTTTAACTTTGTGTCTTTTGGAACAAGTCTCGCCATATAACCTTAGCTGGTCTCCTGTCTCTAGATTACCGAGAGTACAGGGCATACCACTATGTCAGCTAATCTCTGTATGGTGAAGAGAAATCCAAGAACAAAGATGAAACCCTTTTGCCTCTTTTATGAATGTACAGGTGAGCCCAGAGTAAGCCACTGGTAACCCAGACCCCACCAGGCCTTGTTGGCAATTGCTCTTACCCTATCTCTTGTCAGAGTCTGTGCCCTGTTCTTGTGCACAATCCGAATGTACCCAGGTGGCTGGATCCAGGCTTCCCCATCTACCTGCACAGGCACGCCCTCATCCCCCAGGATGGAGATCTTCACTGTGCGACACTGAACAGATGCCATATTGTTATTCCCATGCCAGGAGATTTAAAGCACCCACAGGCCTTGCTGCTCTGAGTGTCTGCATTCCCAACCCTTTCCCACAGCCATTTACTTGGCCTTCCTTTTCTAGCCTCTGCTCTGTTGCCCCCTCTGCCCCAACTGTTCCCTCCCCAGATAAGTAGATCCAGAAGATCTTGGATGCAGAGAGGGATATCAAGCTAAAGGGGTCAAAGAGTCATGGTCCTTGCCAGATGTAAACTTCCCTGGGGCAGAGCAAAGTCTAACAGCAGATGAGGCTTCTGCAACTCTTTTTACAAAAATGTGCCCAAAATCAAAAAGGTAAGTAAACTTTAAACAGCTGACTGTTAGGGCCCAAGAGAATGCAGGAAGACACCAGCAACTCTCACCCAATAGATTCTATCAGCACTGTACTGTATATAGAGTCACTCCTTCCCTGCAACCCCAAAGTAAGTGGACCTGTATCTGCTCGTCAATGCTGTCAGAATTAAAGCCAGGAGCCCTGACCTGACTGCCCTCTCTGGCTAGCCTCAGAGCTGTCTGTCAAGCCCCACTTACTCACTGCTATAGACAGATCATTGTTCAAGGTGCACTGCTTCTTGCAGCAGACCAGGCTCAGCTGGGCCTTTTCTACCTCAGAAAGACTCAGAGTACTCAGTGGGAGAGGGAGGCAGAGTGGAGCTGCCTCTAGGCACCTCTCTTTCTTGGGTCTCTACTGTGAGCAGAGTCCTAGGCCGGGACCTGCCTCTCCAAACAGGGATGAGTCCCAGAAGAGGGGTGCTAGACCTCTGGAATAGCATGGCCAGTACCTGGGCAATCCGATGATGCTGTAGCTTAATTACACGAGACACAGCCATCTGCATGCTGCCGAACACAGCAACCACCTCCAGAATCTTATCATCGAATGATGGAGCTGCAAAAGTCTGAAAGGGCCAGCATGAAAGCTGTCTGCCTCACTTCCCCAAACGCGTCTCCCTCTTGCTCTGCTTCCTGTTCTGGGGGTTCTGGTGAGACAGACAAGCCCACACCCACACATGGTACAGTGATGGTGGTAAATGTAGTGCAGGGTTGGGTATCTGTTACCCAGAGGCCCATTGCCTGAGACTAGCTCTCAAATGTGCTATTTATTAGACATGAGCCCATGAGGCAAGTTATTCATGTCCTCTTTCCTTCAAAGGGAGGTAGCCCTGCTTGCTCCATAGGAGAGGAGGTATATAAAATGAACCTGCAAACAGGTTCCAGGTACTTAGAACAGTGGCCTACACATAAGTCTGCAGTAAGTGCTAGCTAGTTTTTTAATTCCATGCAGACCCTGGTTAAAGCCTGTCAATATCTTCCTACATTCTTGGCATAAACTCCACACTCCTGCCTTTGGCTTCTATTGCCTCATGCAATTCAGGCCCTACAGCCACCTCCCTCTTCCGTGCACATACTCCACACTGCAGTTGGGGAACTTCTCTATGCACTCCACCCCTTCTTGCTTCTGAGCTTCCACATGTTTCTTCTGCCAAAATGGGATACTTGCCATTATTCTGCCAATTTGGCCAACTTAAGTTCCCCTTCAAGTCTCAGCTGCTTCTCACTTGATCTTATACTACATCTGCCTTCTAGACACCAGGCCAACTGGTGAGGGAACCTGTCTATCTGGTCCTCTACCTTGCCCACTGTCAGAAACAACGAAATATCCCATCTAGTCACACCTCACTGACCTTGCTAAGTCCAGCCCACCCACCTCAAACCCCATACGTACATCATCTTCCTTGGTGCCCCCCCAGAAGTTGGTCCCTCCAGCATAGCTGGGAATGTTGAGGACAGCAATTCCTTGAAGACTTGGGAGAGGAATAGGGCGTCCATCACACTGTACCACAAAAAGGCAGATGGAGAGAGAAGAACAATACTCAGCATGTGCCAGTTCATTCTAGCACCATTTGATATGCTGGGGGCCTGGGCAAGGCAAGGACTTCTCGGGGATGATCAGGCAAGGCTCAGGAGAGAGGTGGGGAGATCAGCCACCAGGCCAAGAGGCTACCACTCACCTCCAGCAGGACCTTTTGTTCCAGGTTCCTGTAGGTTCTGTGCAGCAGCTCTTTGGTGCCAAGGACACCATACCACATCATGTTCTTAGTCCGACTCCTAGAAAAAGAAGTGCCACCTTGGACAGGACTTCTCTTACAATAACCTGAGTTACTGTTATGAAGCTTGGAGACTCAGCAACGTGTCCTCAGCAGGACACTGCAGCAAAACAGTCTGGGCTTCTCAGACATGCAAATAGAGTAAATTTAGCAATGATGAAGTATGCTACAAATTGACACTGCCAAGAAAGCAATCATACTTTGAAAAGGAAGTAAGTGACTCTCAGGAAAAAAATTATATGTCATGACTTGTGGCTATAAAATTATGCTGCGGAGATGACTAGTGGATAAAGTGCTTTCTATGCAAGCATGAGGACCTGTGTTTGAATCTCCAGAACCCACATACAACTGGATGCAATAGAGCATATCTGAAATCCCAAGGCACCATGGCTTAATGGGAAGTAGGCAGAACAGGAAAACCCCCAGAACCCCATAGACCAGTCAGCCAGGAATGCAGCAGTGAAAAATAGAAGACTGTCTCAAAACAAGATGTAAACCAAGGACCACATGACACCTAAGGTGGTCTTCTGACCTCTACACATGCGCTGTGCCATCTGCTCATCCACACCCACTCATACACATAAGTAAATAAATAAAACAAAGAAAAGCACAAGAGAGAAAATAACCTCTGCATCCCCAAATTTCTATATACTCCATGTCCTGATGACAACTGGGAGGGGTGCTAGGCAGTTTGTGGATGAGCAAAGCTCTGCCCATGAACGGTGCTGGGATAGTGACCTTGCAGCACACTCATGTCACCTTCCTCTAACACATCATCACAAACTCCAATTATGGGTAAGAGACAGCTCACTACAGTCATACACATCACTGGCTTCCTGATACCCAGTCTGCCCAGGATAGCCAATCCAGGGGTAGAGTCCCTCCCTTTCTGAGCTGGCTTCTTGGCTGCCTCTTTCCACACCTCTACTGACAACAAGGAGTACATACCTGCATTTCTCTGGGTGTTCATCACGCTTGTTGTTAAAGTCCAGAGATATCTTTGCATCCAAGCCAATGCCAAAATAGTTGTTCATGACACACTTCTCTGTGTAGTATTCTCTGCAAAGGCGAGTTTAAAGTCTCTCAATGGCTCTGCCTGATAACTTCCTCCGTGACTGTCCTGCCATTTCTCCCACAGAACAAAACTCACGGCTTTTTCCATGTTTTGTTGTTTTCACTTAGGTTTGCTTGCTTCCTTCCCCTGTGTTTAGAGTATAAACCCAGGCCCTGATTCAGGATTTGTGTGGGTATTTGTTTCTTTTGGTAAGAGCTCTACCAAGATGTTATTCACATATCATGTCACTATCATATCAAAGTACGTGACTTAACAATTTCTAGTACATTTCAGAGTCCTTTCATCAGTTTCAGAACCATTATTACTTGCATTGGCTCCTACTAGAAATTACGGATCCTCTAGAGGTGCCTATCCAGGTGTGTCAAATAAATAGAATGAGACAATGTGCTCTAGCTCCTTTCCTTTATCCACAGTTTATCTTTATGCACAGCAATCTTCTATTATGTGGCCTTACTACATTTTGTCTATCATTACCTGATAAACATTCAAATTGATTTGTGTTCTAGTGATGACTTATGGACATATGTTTTAGAACATATCAATAGTTTGTACTATGGGCAGGGCCACTGGGACACACAGCCTCTGGTGCCCTTGAGGCACTGCCGATCTGTTTCTCAGAGGTCTTCAGAGCATGCTTCTCTAGCACTGCTAAAATGTTCAACTAGTTCCTGAAGTGAAAAGGGCCGTGACTGAAACCCTGTACCAAGGCCAAAGGCCTCCCTTCCCCAGAACACCACTGGTGACACTTCTGTGGCACTGTCCACACACTCACCTACTCCTCTAGAGCCATAGGCGTGTCCTACCCCATGTCCTCCCCTAGTCCCATGTGACAAACACTCTGAGGAAGGTAAGTTCTGAAAATGCCCAGAGACTCTGGACAAAATGAGGGGGTCCACAAAGTTTGCGCTAGAATTCTAATACATTTTAGGTTATGCTTTTAACAACCTGATAAGAACCAATCTGTACAGCAAGAGTCCTTCCTGGTCACACATCTAGTTCAAGTGCCTTGTTACTGCTCAGAAGAGCTCTGGGGCCAAACTATTTTCTAAGCCTCAAGAGCATATGAAGAGTAGTATTTATAGGTCCTAGGAAGAAAAAAAAAAAGTAATACAGAAAATAGGGTGCAAGAACAAGAGCAGGAGAGGCTGAGTGCAGGATCCAAGGTGGAAGCAGCTACCCATGATAGAGAGGGGAAAAACAGGCTTAGCCACAGAGGGGTCCTTCCATGACATCAAAGGAGGTAGACAAAGGAAGTCTCCTGCTTCAAGGCCCCAAGAGTATTGCTCCCAGAGGATCTATAGCTCTGCCCCTGCTAAGGAAATATATCAGGGGCTGAGCACAAAACCAGTACCACTAGGCTGGAGACTTAAGAGCCACCTTCCCAAAACAGGGCCTCTGTGAACCACACAACTCCATCATCACACCAGACTGTAAGAACAGGCAACGTATAGACAGCTGCCACCAGCCTCTAGCTGCTCACAAAGCTGCAATCAGTAGCAGTAAGAAAAAAAAAAAAATGACTAAAATAGTGTCTTCTTTGGTGTGAGAAATACCATCTACAGTGAGCTCTACTAATTACATACACTATGCAATGTCTTTACAGCCTCACAACATAGCAGAAGAGGCCACACCCTCTCTGGAACGCAGCACAGAGGAGCCACTAGACTTTCTCTCTAAAACCCTCAAAGTAAGACACTGTCTCCAGGAACTCTAACACCCAGGGAACAACCACCTGGAGGATTTCAGTCCAGGAATGCTAGAAGCTACATCACTGAAGGGATGGCTGACAGCACGAGACAACAAGAGACAAGGACAAAAACAATAAAGTGAGTAAAGAAGTGTCAGCACAGTCAATACTGATCTGGTCTGTTTCAGGGCCTGGGACAGGACAATAACAAGTCTCTCCTCTGCTGTCCTATATAAGCCTACAAGGAAGGCTCTCAGGCACACGTCCAAGAAGAGCTGAAAAAGAGCCTGCTGTCCACTGCTGGCTCTGACTGATTGTGAATCAGAGCTCTGCACTCTGCATCCTAACAAAATGCCCCATTGGTATTGCCTCATACTTACAGGTTTTCAGGTTCAGCATTAAAGGGATCAGCATTAATTAACAAGCGACTGATGACTGAGCCTCCTGGCAAGGAGCCAGACATCCCTGCCCGAACACCTGCAAGGAAAGATGAAGAGGTACTTGGCCAGGAGCTCTAGATGGAGCAAGACAGACTCTAAGTTTAGTGCCACATATCCTACATTACAAACAAGTGCTCCAATTTGACTAACAATTCAAAATCACCACTACCATCCTATATTAAAGTAAGTTTTATTGGACAGTAGAATTTAACACCTAGGACACACATAAAAACTGTCTCCTTCTTCATTTACCTGGCATCATCTGCACATTGCATACCTTTATTTGAATGAGTACCTTTTGAGGCTTGGGATAGATACTACGCTATAAGTTATTATTGGTCAAGAGTCCAAGAGCTCCCAAAACAACATGGTAAAACTCTCTTGCCAGGAGATGGCTCAGCAGTTAGGAGCACTCACTGACTGGTCTTCCAAAGGTACTGAGTTCAATTCCCAGAAACCACGTGGTGGTTCACAACCATTTATAACAGGATCTGATGCCTTTTTCTGGTGTGTCTAAAGACAGCAACAGTGTACTCATATATATTTAAAAAAAAAAAAAAAAAAAAAAACTCTCTTGCTAAAGATACAGCACATTTGGGCTTCAGAAGAGAGAGAAATTAATCTGGAAATAACTAGGAAACGCTCTGCCCCCGGCTAGCTTTCTTGAAGCTGAAATGTGTTATGTAGGCTGCTGGGGTTGGGGGATCAATGGTCTTACCCAGCACTAGACTTTGTTTGCATGCTGCAATACCAACCTGCCAGGAAGATGTGCCCACTAGTGAAACAGTGATATAACGACTCTGGGGTAGACCACTTTCTACCCGAATTTGTGGCCTACACCACAAGACAGGGGATTCATGCCTAGTACTGTACACCTGGCAACAGTCCACAGCTGAGAAGAGTATAGGTCCTAAGAGAAAACTTGCTGCTATTGTTTTGCTAAATCATGACGTCACACTGTATTCTAAAGTTTGTTTCTACTTATAGATTAGTGCTACACTCACCTCAAAAATGTGATTTTAACCCAGAAAGAACTCAGAAGAAGCTTCTTTCTCCAGTGAGCAGTGGTTTATGTACAGACCTCTAATTGGTCAAAGTGCTGAGAATAAAGGAGTGCTGAGTGCTCGACCCTAAAAGGGACAACTGTATCAATCCCTCCCAAAGATTCGGGAAGCACTGTAAGAGCCTGAGGATGAGGAAATGATGAGCTTGAGATGACGTCTGGTGGACATAACCTAGCCGCAGCAGCACCGATCGCCTGCACAGCATCGAGCCAGTCAGAATCTAAGCATAGGACAGGAGGGATCCTAAGGCTCTGGGCCTAGCTGAGGAGCTGCTGGCAGCTGACAGCTTTGGGGGAAAGGTGGCTACTACTAGGTTGCCCATGTTGCAGTGAGTGGTCCATACCTGTACACACTAATTAGACTCAGTGGATTATAAAAACTAAAAAAAGAGAAAAAAATAAGAGGACATAAAGTAGGGAGAATACATTGAAGAGCCATAGCAGTAGTCTGGGGGGAAGTGTTGGGGGTAGATATGGTCAAAATACATTGTACACATGTATGAAATTGCTAAGGAATAAAAAACACTAATTAACCAAAAAGGCATTTTTCACGCAGTCACATAAGTTAAACTACACAGTTCTGTGTATATTTTCAAGGACCTGCAAGCTCTCCAAGGATAGCAACAGTCTTATTCTTTCCAAGACCCATGGTGCCATAAGCCCAGCCAAGGCCAGCAAGCACCTCTAGCCTCTTTGGTGCCCCACCCCCAGACTAAGACCCCTCCCAGTGGAAGTGGGTCACTCACTTGGATATAGGATCTTGGTGTTCAGAGCAGGCAGGCTGTCCCGGCTTCCTGTATTGGGAGGGAGCGAGGCAGAGCTGCCAAGTGACAGACCTTTGCTCATCAGCTTTTCACAAGGGGCCCTGGATGCTGCAAAACAGGACAACATACTTGACACTGTCCAAAGCAGAACACAGCAGAAAAGAGCCACAACGAAATGAACAGACAGGAGGGCTGTGGGAAAGGAGGAGAGTTCCGAGACAGCAGTGAGTATGTGGATGAAGAATCCCTGAGTAAAGGTGAAAGGAGTACTCACAAGGACACAAACCTGCACAGCAGTATGAGGACAGAGAGGGCCTGACCCCAATCACAGTTTGGGTACAGAAGGCACAGAGTATGTCTACTCTAGAAAAGCCCCCTTCCCTCTCCCACAGTGCCACAACAGCTGATGGGAAGAACCCCTTCCTTTTGAAGACCTTTGCTGGGGTCTATTCTGAGAGAGATAAAGGTCTCAGTTTTGCCAGACACTTATGAGCAGCCATAGAAGGCTCTAAGAATACCTAGGGAGGGAGGGCAGGAATGTTCCTCAGAGGGGAGGCCCTGTTTCCTGCAGGTGATACAGTGCACATGCCTACTAATCATCTTGGTGACCTGAAGGTGGTACAGATATAGGCTACAGGTGAGAAAGTTGGTTTACTCCAATGGCCAGAGCAAAGAGAAAAAACACCCGCAAGTGTCCATGACAAGCTCACCAAGTACCCCCCAAACCAAAGCCCAGCCATACCTTTGCGTTGACTCCTCCCCTTGGCAACCACACAGCTCTCACTGTGGGCAGATGATGCACACACTCTATTGTCAGTTTTCAAGTCCTTCTTCTCCGATTCAGAGAGGCCTAGGACAAAACCCTGCTGCTCCTGGGTCTGGGCATTCTGCTCATCCACCGCTGGTAAGGAAAGGACATTCTTCCTAAGACTGTGCAGTAGGGCTAAGGGTACTCTAGGTTCTCTCTTCTCAAACGCAGTGTAGCGCAAAGCTCAGACCCAACATCCTCACCACAACACACTTCAGTCCAATGCCCTAGCTCAGTTAATGTACTAGGACTTGGGCATTCCAGCTAAAAGGCTGGAGAGAAGGACTCTGAGACAGAAAGGTGTGGAGGTGAAGAGAGTAACTAGAGGCCCTAGTAGGAGAGCAAGTGGTATGGCCACACCAGTGACCAGGTGTGGTGTGACCACAGGGTTTGAAGCAAGAAGAAGTGGTGCTGCTCAGAGTGATAGGAGGGGAGTTGGTAAAGTGAGCGGGAGAGCACGGGGTTAAGTATGGTCCTAGGGCAGGGAGAGAGGGTAGATAGGAGAGAGTGAATGGTCAGTAGGGTTGGGAAGTATCCTATGAAGATGGACATGAGGAAGTCCTTCAGCCAAAATGACTTTCACATAGCACTCTTGGTCTATCTAGAGAATTTGGGAACTCCAGTGCCACCCAGGGACTCAGAGACCCATTACCTTTTTCTGTGTGCTCTATAATCTGGCGAATTGCTTTCTTCAGGCTGTTGGCTCTCAGCATTAGCTGCTCCCGGGGCCGGAAGATCTGTGGCCGGGAGGGGCATGCTGAGCCCACCAGATGGTCCCCAGTAGAGCTACAGATGTTGCCTGATCCATCCCCATCCTCAGCCTCCTCAGCAATGGTAGGAGGTGGGTTGGACAGAGAGGATGAAGCCTGAGACTCGTCATCCAAGGTCTTGAGGAGAGAGTCCAGTTTCTCTTTCAAGACAGAACACTAGATTCGAGAAAAAGGCAGCATGGAGAGCAAGCTCTTCTGCACCACTGGTCCACCTACCCTGTGCCCAGGTACCTACCTTCTTGGCCATGACCTCCGACTCCTGCGAGCTCTCTGTCGTCTTCTCATAGGCCTTGCCCACTCGAGCCACAAAGTCCTTCACTGTCTCACAGAGCACTCTGCAGGAAACAGAGGGCAGCTTGGCTCGAACCCTGTATAGCAGCACACTTGCTGCCTCTCTGAATCCCCAAAGCCCCATCACTCACTTGGCTGATGAGATCACCACAGAATGTTGGTCCGAAGTTAAGATTTTAGAAAGATGGGCTGCAACTGAGTCTTCATAGAAGAGAATTTGCTGCACCTATAATCATACCAAAACAGGGGGCAGTTAGTCTCACAATTGACCGTGAGCTCCATTGGTGTCTGACTTGGGAGTTTTCTTTGGATCAGGGCTGTCCACTGCTGTGGGAGCAAGGTCAAAAGGTTCACCAATCTGTGGACAGACTAAAATGATGAGTCTGAACTAAACAATACCTATCAGAGCCAATAGACAGTCCATGCCTCTTCAGTCAGGACAGTGAGACAAGCCTGGAAGCCCTGGTGTAAACCCCAGTCTACCTTCAGTAATACGCTTGTGGCCAGTTCCCTGACTGCCCAGTCAGAGCAGATGTTTTTCTCCTGACCAAGAACTCTGCCAAAAAGGTGTAAATGAGCCTCGCTCAGCTCTACTCACGAACAGGAAAGCTCCACTGTTCTCTGCCCTCCCCATGGCCAGCAAGCTTCCTCACAGATCAAAGAGAAACCATCTGTGCCAGAGTCTCAGACATTTTCCTGGGTACTTTTCTCAGGCTCTGCACAAATATTCTCAAAACAAAAGCACGGACCATGCTCCACCTGTGAAGCCATAAAAAGTAGACTTGGCTTTGCTTGCTGACTGCTTCTGTCCTTGACTCCTTGGGCTTGTCAGAAGTCACCTAGCAGGACCAACAAACACTGCATGTGCCCAGCATAGCAGTCAGGACATAAATACAAAACCCCACTCCTCAGGATCTCAGAACTGAATCCCTGGAGTGGCCACTGTTTAGCACAAAGGACTGAGACTGATGCTGAAGCAGTGTGTGCTAACTGCAAGGGCAGCACAGACATGAGAGAGACAAGTGGGCAGAAAGACGAGCACGGAGACTTCTGGAAGCAGACAGGAGGAGGCTGTGCAGGAAGGAAAGCACACTGCAATAGGTGCTGAGCTACAGTAAGGAGCATAAGACGTCACAAGGGATTCGGCATCAGAAAGCACCTCAAATCCTGATGACGACTTAGGAAACCTCCCAATAGCCATGAAGCCCGAGAGTTGAGCCTGCTCAGCCTCAAGCTCAGCCCAATGTTCTTCCTGCACTCCTTCAGAACCACAAAAGGGGCAGGGATGCAGTAAAAAAGCTGAGTGCATGGCAGTCACATGTAGGGCTTAAATAGCAGGTGGTGGACTGGGGGTCACCTCAGTGCTGAGTGTGAGACCCAAAGTGCCATGCCCAGCACTACAAGAGAAAAGCAAGAGCAAGCAAGTGGTGGTACCTCTGAGTCCTCGCTGAAGTCCTCAGTGACGGTGGAGGAGGAGGCCTGCCGAGGCAGCTTGGTCTCATATGCCATAACACTCCACCTGCACAGATCCAAAGTCAGCTGCAGGCTGCCTATTGACACCCAGGGATCTGCAGGGCCCGGTCCCCCCAACCAACCCCTCATTGCTCCAATGTTGTAGTCTGGTGCCATGATCTTAGTTCTATTCTGACTTTTTGAGTTTTCTGGGGGTTTTGAGACTGGGGCTAGTCTTAGTCCTCACTGGTCTTAGAGTAAGAAGCTTGGCCACAGCAACTAATGCTTCTTGGTCCAGTTGCCATTTACACATCCTGGCTGCCCCACTCACCTGTCCAACATCTTAGTGCTGGCCCTCTCCAGCTTTGCCAAGATCTGAGGGAGCTGAGTATCATCATCACAGGCAGAGCCCCAGCCGAGAACACGGGCCAGGTCATTCCCTGTCCCCAGGGGCAGCACACCTAGCTGACACTGGCAGAAAACAGTGAGGAAAACATTCCCTTAGACACCAAGTCCAAGAACCATTCCCATGCAATACCCACCCTGTTGGCACCAACAATAGTCACAAGAAGTGCAGGAAGTCTGATCTGATGTGGCCTGACTTTCTCAGCAGAGACCACCAGAGGGCACAGAGGGGCTTTGGGATCAACAGCAGATACCAGGTTCTCCAGCCCTTCCTCATTTATTCACATGTCTTGGCAATCAACCATTCAAAACTCCTGGTTTCTACAACCCCTCTCTTCCCAAAGACACGGAAATACCCAGACTTGAAGAGTCAGTCTGTAACTCCTCAAATATCTCTCTACTGTACTATGCATCTCATTCATTGATGTCAGATTCACTTTCCAAAAGCTATCACTAGTATCATTCCACATCACTAAAAGTCCCCTGACTGACTTCTAAGTCCTATCAAGGCTTTCTGAACATACAAGACCTAGTCTGTACTCATTTACCTATAAGGTGGTAGTTCCCCAAATTGACCCCAGCCCTGATATCTCCTCCTAGACTTAACAAAGTGTAAAAGTAAGGGAAGAAGGCTGAACAGAGAAGAAGGAAGGGGCAACTATGTGTTCTAGTAAAGTCTGTTGTCAGCAGGGAGCGACCAAGGGCTGTAACTGTCCTAGTGAGAGTCACTCCCACCAGCCTATGGCTGGCCCAGACTAGGGAAGATACAACAGGGCTGGGTCTTTTGGGGAAGCCAGCAACTAGCTTGAAGAGGGGAAAGAGGAAGACCAAGGTATCAGGAATAGTTGTGGGGCTTCTCCTTAGGCCCTGGATGCATGAAGACAAAGTAGGAGCTGAGTGACAAGCAAGGTTGGAAACCTGCAACATTACAATACCCCAAAACCCCAGAGTGTCCCCTAAATTGACATGGCATCAAACTCCAGTGAGTCACAAAGCTTGACCCATAGAAAAAGTGTGAAAAATGAGGATGGGAACCATGAGGTTTGACCATATAGCATGTACGAGAAGCCAGGAGAAGAAACATTTCCACATACAGGGCTGGGGAAGCTAGGGGTGCAGGAGAGAGTAGACAGAGCTCTCAGGAGCACAATGGAGCCATGGGAGACGAGTGTCACAGAACTTAACTAAGTACAAGAACCACATTCATAGCCTTCCTAGAAAGCCAAACATTAAGCTCAAAAGCCAGTCAACAAAACTGTATACTGTAATCTCACCACTGTGGGGTGCTACTTCTTTTCCTAAAGTTATGGTGTGGCTATCAGTAAATGCTGGACCATCTCCAAACAATACATAAAATACAACTGGTGAGTGAGACTAGACAAAGAACACACACACACACACACACACACACACACAAAATCACTGAAAACTGAAGAACAAAAAAAAATCATAAAGAAGATAAAAATAACAAGCCAGAAAACTAGGGAAATATGTTTGTTTTGTTTTGTTGTGTTGTAGTTGTCATTTCAAGACAGTATTCCTCTGTGTAGCCCTGCCTATCCCAGAACTCTGTCAACTAGGCTGGCTTTGAATTTACAGAGATCCATCTGCCTCTTTGTCTCCCAAGTGCTGGGCTTAAAAAAAGCATGTGCCACCATCTCCTGGCAGGAAAAAGCTGATCTTTATTGACAGACAAATGAGGTGCTGGCAGAGCAGTGATGGCGAGACAGCCATCTGTATTCTGTCCATGTGATCACCGCAATAGAAAACAGGGGATTCGTTTAAAGCAGCTTTCCAATAAAGCTGTGTTTGACATTATTATTATTATTTTAAATTAACACTTTCTGTTTACATACTTGAGCAAAACAAAAAGAATGAACCTCAAGGCAAGGAAGGGAAGGTCCCATATCACCTGGAATGTACACTGCAGCATCCTTGACAAGTGCAATTTGGCACTAAATATTTAAATAAGGGGCTTCTCAGAAGATTCTAGAACATGAACAGTATTTTGGGAAGGTTGTCTCGGCCCTCCAGCTCCTGCACTAGGGGAGCAGTGCTAACTCAGGTCCTCCTACTACAACCCATGGAGAACTGCCACTCTGAGCTGTTCGTGGGGCAGAGTATGGAAATCCACACATATCGCTATTTCAACAGTTCAGTAACGAACTAGCAGGTGAATTCCAGATGAACGGTGTGCATTTTGACACAATCTGAGTAATGCACAATGGGCCAGGCGGTGGTGGCGCATGCCTTTAATTCCAGTACTTGGGAGGCAGAGGCAGGCGGATCTCTGAGTTCGAGGCCAGCCTGGTCTACAGAGTGAGATCCAGAACAGCCAGGGCTACACAGAGAAACCCTGTCTCGAAAAACCAAAATAAAAAAATAAAATAAAAAAATAGTATGCACGATGGCTAATTGCCAAAAAGGGGACTAGGGGTAAAAATTCAAGGTAAGAAATCAGGATAATTTATTTTTATTTTAGTGTTAAAAACTAGGCAATTCTGCCAAGTGGTGGTGGCACACACCTTTAATCCCAGCACTTGGGAAGCAGAAGCAGGGGGATTTCTGAGTTCGAGGCCAGCCTGGTCTACAGAGTAAGGTACAGGACACTGTCTCAAAAAAAAAAAAAAAAAAAAAAACCAAAAACTAGGCAATTAGGTTCAATGAACCACAACTCAAACTTCAGAGGTTGAAGATTCTTTCTTCCTTTCCTCTCAAGACAAAGGCATCCAACAATTAGGTACATCACCTCCCAGGAAAGAGCTGGAGCTTAGGGGACTACAGCCCCCATACTCATTCCCCACGTAGAGCCTGATACCATGTTGTTTTTACAACTCCCTTGGCCTACATGATTTTTCCATTCATCCATCACAGTGGGGTGTCCCTCAACACCTGTTTGTAGTACCTGTTTGTGAAGGTTGAGGCTATCAATTTCAGAGAGGACCCAGCCAACGCTGCCATCCCCGCCACAAACCAGAATCCGGAAGGTGTCAAACTTCTGAAATAACCGTAAGCTGTAGAAGAATGGGAAGCCAGGGAAATGAGTGTACTTTATAAGACGAATGATGAGTTTCTCTGTCCTAAGCTAAGGGGAACATCCTGTTCCATGTGGCTGAACCTGGACCTAGGCTATGCCCAGGTATGTATAGACAGGGTCTACAAGGTTGCCTCGATGTCTGTCTGCCAAGCCCCTCTGCTCAGGGCTCATTTTTGTCTACATGAGTGAAGGCTGTGAGATTACAGCTCCTCCAACCAGAAACAGGGAGAAGATAATACACACATTCAGAGCACCACGACAGTCTCACTTCGTGTCAGCTCCTAGGAGGTCTTGTGGCACAGGCTTCCACATCCCAGCCAAATACCAGGCCCTGGGATCCCCACTCTTGCCTTTCCCCATTTAATGTGCTAGCCCAGCCCTGCCCTCCCCGATGAAGGGCAGCCAGGCTCTGCCTCTATTGCTGCTCTGAGTCCTTAAGGAGCCTCCGATATAGCTGGGCGGTGGTGGCGCACGCCTTTAATCCCAGCACTTGGGAAGCAGAGGCAGGTAGATTTCTGGGTTCGAGGCCAGCGTGGTCTACAGAGTGAGTTCCAGGACAGCCAGGGCTATACAGAGAAACCCTGTCTCGAAAAACCAAAAAAAAAAAAAAAGGAGCCTCTGATAAAATCTTCTCAAACAAGAGTTCTATCATGTTTTGTCTAATGGCTTGCTAATTAAGAGGAAAGATTCAAATATCTCAGCAAATAATTGGAGCCCTCTCTGATAAATATCTGATATCCTCCGCTCCCCCAAGGTCTGGCCGGGTCCCTATCATGCACACAGAAGAAGGTGAAGGCAAGAGTATAGAGTGGGTACACTGGACCTCCTCAGAAGCTAGCACACTGGAGACACTAAAACACTAGCTTAGCATAGTCTCCCTTACTGCAGATCCCAAAGAAGCCAGTGCCTCCCTCCATTCAAGTAACTATTCACATATGCTGCCTTCTCACCAGGGATCTTGCAGACTCTGTCTCTAATGGAGCTGGCGGCACAAGGAGTCCTCAGAACACAAGCTAGGATGAGCAACAAGACATTGCCTCAGATTTGAACCTAAGTTCTGGGTATCAAGCCTGCATTTGACTTACAAGGGGTGAGAAAAACATTTACATGTATCCTTTAAATGTTCACCAATGAGGATCCCTGCTCTTTGGAGAAGCAGTGGTCAACCAAGGCCAGAACTCAGGTAGATAGCAAACTAAATGATGAAGGGTGCTTCCCAGAAACAGGAAATGAGTAAACCAACTGTCATGCCATCTCTACTAGACCTCTGTGTTGCATCACCCTCTACTCAGCTCCAGCTCTATATGAGGGAGCTCTTACAAGTCAAAGTCCAGCATGCCTGCCACAGCACAGTGGAGGTTTCAAGCAATCTCTCTACCTGAGCCTGTTCAGTATAGTGCAATCAGCAGATATGATACTTTTAATATCCCTGACGCACTGAGACTAGTTCCTCCTTAACCTCAGAAAGAATGGATCTGTGCCATTCAGAAAACAGAATACCAGGAATGTTCCCTTTGAGCAAATAACCTGTAGGAGGTCACTTGGGACTATCTTCCAGCAAGCTGTGCAGCAAGTGAGCAAGAGCAGAGAAAAAACAAAAACAAAAAACACCCAAGAGTGAGGAGCAGCATAAGCCCCACAGCTTAGGCACACAGAGAAGTCCAGGCTCAAGCTATAGTAACATCTGGCTCCAAAAGAACCTCTCCTAAGCTCCTCCGAGAACTCACAATGGAAGTAGAGACTGCAAGCACCTTCCATTTCAATCTCCCCAAATGCTGGCATGCCCTCTGAGTCCTACCTTACAAGAACAAATGTTTCGCTGGGCGGTGGTGGCGCACGCCTATAATCCCAGCACTTGGGAGGCAGAGGCAGTATTTCTGAGTTCGAGGCCAGCCTGGTCTACAGAGTGAGTTCCAGGACAACCAGGGCTACTCAGAGAAACCCTGTCTCAGAAAAAAAAAAAAAAAA
>JADRCD010204011.1:2100-20603 GCA_019843815.1 Montemys delectorum
CACACACACACACACACACACACACACGCACACATGCACATACCCACCGCAACCATGGGTCAGAAGAGGAAGGAATGGTGGTGTAAAGTATGAGGCTTCATTGAAGAAGCAGACTGCTACATAGAAAACATAAAACTTACATATTAATTGATCTTTTTGTATAACCTCCTATCTTCCAACACTCCAGTGTAGTTTGCTATTGACTGGTATGCTAAGCAAATTTATGGAGTTCTCAGAAACAATAATAGAAAACAATCTAACTAAGATTTTGCCTCACATGCTTTTCTCTTCCATTATACTGTTGACCTTCAGGGGTAGTAGGCCCATCAGTTCAAATACCTCCCAGCAGGCAGAAAAAAATGAGCAGTTTTTGTCCATATTACCCTCCTCTCTCTGAACAGCATTGGTGGCTCACCAAACATTAAAGGATCAAATACTTTATGGCTGCACCCACCACATAAAAGACTGGTTTAAAACGCAGACATTAATTAGAGTTTGGAAAGAGCATTTCTGTTTAAATAAAATAAAAACACAGGTGGTTCAGTGAGTCCACTGAATCTAAACCTCAAATGGCTGTTTAAAGTGCAAAGTCGTTAAAGGATTTTCTTTTTCTGGTCAGCTCTACCCCAGGTAGAAACAAGGATCATACCATTCCCAGTGGCATACTCGTTCACATGTGTTTGGCTCTGGGCCAGTTCTCAACATTTTGTAACCAAAAGGGACTTCCATTACAATCCCCTCATTGGCAGTTCCTGAGCACAATTTGCTCATAGGTTCTGTTTGTTTGTTTTGTTTTGTTCTGTCAAACCTTTCTAAGCACTTTCTTAGGACCATGATATGCCTTTCTTCCTGCCTGCTGCATGTTGTCTTTCAGAAGCACCATCACTACTGTGTACATTTTTCCTTCTGGTTACCAAGACTTATAGTGGGTTTATCACTTCAGGGGCCATAGCCCATCATCTGGGTCCTGGAATCCTGATGGAGTTCAATAGGCACAATGCTTTAAAGTCAGAAGTCATAGGCCATGTACTTAGATGGAGATATATCTGAATCCTAGACACTCAGCACATTTATTGTATACAACCTGAACAAGGAAGTGGACTAGTTAGTCTCTGAAGAGGCCTTTCTAGAGGGAAAGTCTAGGAAAGGGCCATCGTCACACAGTCATTAGTTGGTATCTTTTACACATACAACTTTCAGCTATAGACCAACTGTTTGTCATCATCCACACTTGGGTCATGGGAATCCCCTGACCTTCCTCTGATACTGACCAGGCATCACCATTGCCATTCTAGTGAGTCTGAGGGATTGACATCCTTGACACATCAGTGCTCATGTCAACAATATGTATTCACTCACGACTTCATCTGCTCTCCACACTTGGACTTGCAATTCTTTACATTTATATTCTCCATTAGTGAGAAGTTAGCAAAGTACTAACTATCTTTGGAGCATTCCAAACTAAGACCAAGGAAAGGTTTGCTGATGTTACTGCATCAGCATCATGACTGTATAAATCATTGGGTTTCATTTTTTGATGTCTAGGGTTAACTAATGTATTATATTATATTGTATTATATTATATTATATTATATTATAGTCAACATTCTGCTTATTATAAGTTCTTTAGCCTAGGGGCTATCTGTATACCTGTTCCCAAGAGCACATGGGACTCCACATCAGGATGCTTAGCTTAACATCCAAATAAAGCCACTTGCTAGTTACTACAACTACAAACATCTGCTTCACCTGTCAGTTGCTCCACGTTCTCATTTGATAATGTCATGACTGTGTCAGAAATGTATTTTTAGGATGGAATTAAGTAATTTAGAGAAAAGGCTGGCACTCTGTGGTACTGGCGTAGTGTGTGATATTATTTTGATGACATGTGCCAAAGTTTGGAGCTTGCACTATATTAAATTCTTAACACACATGAGCTCATTTAATAGTGTGCCGGTTCTAGAAAGTACTATATTTAAGAAAACTAGTATTTGACATTTTAAGCTTAGAGTTTTACAGGAATATGGTGGAAAGCCTATCTCATTCCTAAATTCATGAAATGGCAGTAAAGTAAAAAGAATGAAGACTGCATTTTCTTTGAATAAACAGAAATAAGGATGGATATAACTTAAAGCACAGAATTCTACTTATATCATATATATTTTCATGGAGGAATTACTCAATCCTAAAAAAAATTTGCAAAACTCTGTATAAATGAATACCTGATCTGCTTTGAAAGCATTAGAGTGCTTTTGGCATTGCTAAAGGTGGTCATGGGTGAGCAGCACTCTCCTATAGCATTGTAAGCTGGCATCTTCTGGGGCCAGCAGTCATTACTTTCAAACAGTGAAATGAATAGTTTAGCAAAATAAACAGTATAATGACTTTAACTATAGTCTTATGTTTCTAAAGAGTGAGCTCTAAAATTTTTCATAGCACTTGCTCTTAAAGGCACGGCTTGCTATGGAGGCTGGGCACTGCTCGTGACACGTTGATGACTTTTTATCTTATGTAACTTCCTTTCTTGAATTTTATCTTATAACTTTCCTCCCGCTTTGTGGATTGCTCGGTGCCTTTTACAGGACCATCGGTAGCTTTTATGTAGCTCTGTTACTCACGAAGATTTTCTATTATAACAAGGTTAAACAATGAATAAATTTTAAGTTACCAGATTTTTGCAGAAGTTGCCTTGCAGATGAACAGCTATGCCATTCACACAATGCCAACAAGGCTTTCTAGCACTTTTTCTTCACACAGAGGTAGTGCTTCTTTTTGACTATTAATGTACATTACAATGCTACCTATCCCTTTAAAGTGGAAGTTCTGTGGTTAATATTTAAATTTGAAGATTTTCCATGAATAACATCATTTTACCCTGTGCGAAAATTACCATAGTATGTTTAAGCTATGTGATTAGCAAAAGTTCTCAACACATACACACACACACACACACACACACACACACATACGCACACACACATACACATGCACATATACAAATTTATACAAGCTGGAAGGCAATTCATATTGTCTCATTTTGCTTGATAATGAGCTATAAAATATTGCTCATAGAATCCCAGTGACCACTCTACATATCTTGTTTCCTGATAGCATACTCATACCAAGGGATGCTTTCTGTCTGGAAAAAAAGTAAGGGAAGAACATGAGAAGCAGATTAATCAATATGAATAGGAAGAGAAAGCAAAATCCACAACAATTACACAAAGCAATTTCTTCATGCCTGGCTTCAAACTCAATGCATTGTATAAATTACTTTGTCTTTTATCATCATCATGACTGTGTGTGGTTAAAAAAACTGTAATCCTTAAGTGATATTGATCAAAAAAATGATTGCCTAGTGTTTAGTGTTATTAGTCACTTCAGTTTTTTAATTTATAAAGATGTAGGATAGTATTGCCTTTCAAAGATGTGTACATTACATGAGAATTAATAATATAAGTTTGAATTGGTTATAAACCTGGAGGAATATATATTAATAAAATTTCTGTGCATTTGTAAAGTGTCTTTAGTTACTTTTAAAAAGAAAATAAAATATAAACCAAAAGTGGGAAAATCAAGTTGGCATGTGTTTACAGTGTTACAGAATTACTGGAATCTCTGTTTTTGAAAGTAAAACCTATCTCTGCAGATGTGCCAGATATACAAACCTTTCATCCAAAGGCAAATGGAAACTAGACACCTGACTTTTTTTTTTAGATGTTTTCTTTTTTACAATATCTCCTTTCCCAGGTTCCCCTCCAAAAAAAATAAAATAAAATAAAATAAAATAAAATAAGAAAAATAAATAAATAAAAACTAAAACAATCCCCTGTTCCCTCCACCCTCCCCCTGCTCACCATCCCACCTCCTCCTGCTTACTGGCCCTGGCATTCCCCTACACTGGGGCATAGAACCTTCACCGGGCCAAGGTCCTCTCCTCCCATTGATGACTGGCTTAGCAATCTTCTGCTATACACATGCTGCTGGAGCCATGAGTCCCACCTTGTGTACTCTTTGATTGAAGTTTTAGTCCCTGGGAGCTCTGAGTGTACTAGTTAGTTCATATTGTTGTTCCTCCTAAGGGGCTACAAACCCTTCAGCTCCTTGGGTGCTTTCTCTAGCTTCCTCATTGGGGATCCTGTACTCAGTCTAATGGATGCTTATGAGCCTCTACTTCTGTATTAGTCGGGTACTGTCAGAGCCTCTCAGGAGACAGCTATCTCCTGGCTTCTAAGTTAGAGCATTAGCTGTATTTCCAGAGGACTCAGATTTGATTTTTAGCATCCATAGTTGGTAATTCCCAACTGTCAGTATCTCCAGTTTCAGGAGATCCAATACCTTTCTTTGGCTCCTGGAGACACCTGAAGATTATGATATACATTCACCCAGACATACACTTATATACATAAATAATAACCATTTTAACTAAAATAATCTTAAATAGGCGAATGGAAACAATGATACTCTAATTGTTCAAAGGCTGAAAGCAATATTTCAGCAACCCACAGATATATCAAATACCTTCCTATTACTGATAAGGTTCAAATGGAATATTTCCCATTTTCCAGATATGTTATTTTGGCTAGTTCATTAATTTTCAGAATCCTTTATATCACTAGCTATAAAAATGAAAGCAATGTTCTGCCTTTTAATTGAATAAAATATATCTGGTTTTCCTTAAGAAGTACATCCAGATTATATAGTCACAGTTTTGGCAATTAAAGAACTATACACTAAAGAGTATAGCCTAAACATTTTAAGGTGAAAGTGGACAATGATAGAAGCAAATCATGTAGATCACATGAAGAAACACCCTGTTTTAGACTATGTAAAATGACCAGAAATTAGTCCTTCAGAAGATTCTTAATTACTGCTAACTACGGCATAGAATGTTTTACTACTGGTATTGTTACCTCTAGCACAAACACATATATGCATGCATACACCCACACCCACTGACTCCATTTCAACTTCTAACCATATTAATACATTCCTACCTACATACACACATTGGTTAGAGTCTACTAATATGAAATTTTGTTCATTGTTATTGGGTTTGAAATATGTCTTGAATATTTTAATAATGAACATGACTATTCATTGATAAAATATCCAAATACTCATGCAGGTACCATCTAGGTTGGTGTTTATTAGAGACAGATACAGAATTACTATTATCTTAATGTATTTATGTTTCTCTATGTTCTCACCCACATGGTTCTCCTGTGGAGAGCCTAACATTATCACAATATGAATAAGCCTACAAAAAAATAATAGTAATTCTATTCATTCAGGCAAATAGTGTATGATCTTATTCCTTTGTGGAATCTGTAAACTTCATATCATAAACAGTGTGAATAGAGTCCTGATCATTAGAGGCTGAAGTAATGATGAATTATTGGGAAACTGGAATAAGGTTGGAGCATTCACAACATCATGAGGAATTATGTTTGAGAGATCTACTACATGTAAAGTGACTATAGGTAGCATGTTACTTTCTAAAAATGCAAACTGTTACATATCACCACAGAAATGATATGTGAGGGCTAATTCACTTGTGAGTTAACTAAGTCAACATATTATAATATATATATGTATATATAGACATATAGATATGTATTTCAACATATCCTACTGTACATGAATAAAATTTCCAATGTCATCTGTCAGTTAAGAAATAGTAATCCTAAATTGGGAAAGAATTTCAAGTGATGAATTTACATTATTATACTGTTAAATTACTTACTTATATGTTTTTCATAAAAGAGTACAACTGCCACATCAAACTTAATGTTCAGTAGATATTATCTTTAGAAAGAGAATATGATTACTAAATTTAAAAAGGATGTAATTTGATATAATAATTAGGATGGTTATATTTAAATGTCAACTTTACAGTCTCAAATACTCTGAAAAAAATGTCCCAGTGAAGGATTGCCTAGAATTTGTTACATGGTGCATGCATATCAGAGATTATTATGATTATGTTCAATGGGATAGGAAGAATTGTCCACCATGGGTGGCACCATTCTCTAGGCAGGGCATTCAGAAATACACAAGTAAAGAAAGAAAGCTGAGCACTATTTAGTGTTCTCCTGACTATGGATGTGATACAATCAGTTTTTCTAACCTCTTGTTGCTGTGACTTCCCAACCCTGATGGACTTGTGAACTACAATATGGAATTGTGGGCTAAATAAATACTCTATTTGTTAAATTATTTCTGTCAGAGTATTTTTCACAGCAGAGGATAATTACCTAAATTATCGAGAATTCAACTCTAGCTGTGATACAGTCTTTTGCAACTTGATAAACTAGAAAATTCAAAGAGCATAATGGAAGCAGAAAATAATGTCTGTGAATGCACAACTGTACATAAATACTATCTCATTAAGCATCCTTAAATACTCATTGGGTATCAGCTAAATGGTAGAACTGCCTGAGCCACTCCAATCCGTGATTTCCCATTGACATCTATGCTTTTGAGGACAGGCCAAGTTAAACTCATGGGATCATAAAATGAAAACAAAGTCCATGAACATGGGAAAGGATCTACTAATAGGGATAAGGGGTGTACAACAGTATGAGAAAGATTAAAGAAGGTATGTGATGAGAATAATTATAATTTATTATGTAAACATGTAAAATTGTCAAATGATAAAGAAAACACATAAATAATTGTGCAGAGTGTGTTATAGGTTAGTGACAATAAGTAAGCTAAATTATATAAGGAAGAAAATATATTTGCAAGGCACAGACACCTGACACCATAGAATCAATTTTTTTCAACACATTTACAGACAAGTCACTGTACAAATTACAAAGAAAAAAAACAATGAATGTACTGTTCAGGTAGTCAAACATCAGACACTATCAATGTTTTCTCAACTCTCTCTCCAAACATACTCAGGACTGTCATCCAGCCTGGAGTAAGATACCACTTCCAACAAAGCTCCAAATACTTAGGTAGTAAAAAGGTTCATCAGTTTATACTTGGAGAAAGTATTAGAAAGTACTACGAATCCTCTAGAAAGATGATAGTTTGACTCTCATCACTATGAGAGGCACATACAAATATGAATATGGATATAAATATGGATATTGATGGAGATAGATGATGTAACTATTGATACATGTAAATATGCCACCTAATGAAATCCGTGAGCATAAAGTTAGAAGAACAAGCAGAGGTGAAAAGAAGAGGAGCATAAAGTTCCTGAGGAAAATTGTTCAATCACTAAATTCTGCTTCCTTTCAGCTCTTGCTGACTAGATAGAGCAGGGCTTGACAGAACCAGAAACTGCTTTCTTAGTCTTTGAAGTGTATTTGGATTATTAAACATAATTAATTAGACTTTTACCTTATTATTTCAATTCTTAAAATTCCCATGTACATGTAGGTCAAACTAAATTGCTACAAAAAGCTATATCCATAGGACATTTTCGAGGACACAAGTTTCCTTGAACTAGTAAGTTGCATACAGATGCTCAACTGTATTAACAAGGTGAAGAAACACAAGAGAAGGATGGGGCAGATTTTTGGTTAGAGTTTCCAATTCTATCTGGATGTACTTATCCTGATTTGGTACTGGAATAAATGGCTTCCACATTTGTTCATGTAATTTGCTAAAATCAGTGTCAGAATTTTCATATCTCTCTCTCAAACGTAGCTTTCTCCAGTAAGGTAGCAACTGATGATGAAATCTATAGTCAGGTCAAAAGTTTACATGTGGTAAGGATTAGTATATGGCCAGTGATGATGATATCATAGTAGAGGTATTTTGGGGAGTGTCCTGGATAGATTTATGCCAACTTGATACAAACTAGAGCCTTCAGAGCGCTGTGAGCCTCAAATGAGAAAATGCTTCCTTAAGATTCTAAAGCAAGCTCTTAGTTCAGGTTCCTGCCATGTTTGAATTTCTACCCTCATTGCTTTTGATGATGAACTGTTACATGCAAATATGAGTGAAATAAGTTCTTTTCTCCTCATGTTGCTTTGAGTCATGGTGTCTCATCAGGGCAACAACAACCCTAACTAGGACAGAAAACAATCTCTCTTCATGATACAAATGATTGTCTTGGTGAATAAAGTGTCAGAACATCTTTCATACACAGAAAAGAATATTATCTAATATCATACCTACCTAAAAAACCTGTGGGGATTTGAACACAATTTAATAATAAGTTGCTGCATAAATACATGCAGTGATGATGTGAACAGCACAGCTATGCTTGAAAAGAATGTGTTAAAACAGTTTTCTATGGCTGGGCAGTGGTGGCACTTGCCTTTAATCCCAGCACTTGGGTGCAGAGCCAGGTGGATTTCTGAGTTCGAAGCCAGTCTGGTCTACAGAGTGAGTTCCAGGACAGCCAGGGCTACACGGAAAAATCCTCTTAAAAAACCAAAAAAATAAAAAGAAGCAGTTTTCTATGAAAGAACTCTAGAATTCTAATTCATAAGAATCATAACTGTGACAGGCTATGGATAGGTGATATTATTAAACTTGTTTAGCACACATGTTTTGAATATAATATGAAGAAGTACCCATATTACATAGTTTAACTGCTATTATAGTCCACTAGCATAATTCATATTTTCAGAATTTATAGGTCACATTTACCTCTATACACATTTATACACAAGAATACTCCTATAGACATAGTCTTATTAGTAGTTGTTAGCGATATTATGTAAAACTTAAAATACTTAAAAACATTATCTATTTTTTCAGATAGAAACACTGAGATTCGCAAAGAATAAATGACAGCTCAGGGGCAACATGACAAACTAGTGAAAAGGAAATTATTATGGTCCAGGTGCTCATCAGCTACATGAAAATAAAGAGGTAAACCTGATGTTTCTTAATTTGCATCAGTATTGCTTCCATAAGAGAGATATGGCATGTACAATGACAAGAGAGTATGCCTTAGAATCATACCTGCTACACAGATGTCTGTCTGGGGTACATTATGATGGAGGCACATGTGACAGGAGAAGTAGGTCATTCTCTACACTGTGGTAAAATAAATGATATTTTCCTTACCATTAAAACACCAGTAAAATATTGATGATCTAAAAAACAAGAGAAATTATAGATGAAAAGTGTCAGTTTCTAAACACTCAGGATGAACTGACACTATACACATACATACAAACCCACCAGAGATAGATGAAGTGAGCATCAGATAGATAGTACATGCAAGATAGATGATAGGTAGATAGATAGGTAGATAGATAGATAGATAGATAGATAGATAGATAGATAGATAGATAGATAGATAGGTAGGTAGGTAGATAGATAGATAGATAGATAGATAGATAGATAGATAGATAGATAGATAGATAGATAGGCACACACACATACACACATACATACATACATACATACATACATACATACATACAAAGTTCAACCATATGATGGTAATGGCTCAACAACTTACTAGTGAAGCCAGAATGAATCTCATTTCATTATTTTTATCATTAACACATTTTATTTATCACAGAGAAAACATGAAGAGGAAGAATTTCAGTTTTCATTTGTCCTTTGTACTTTTCAATTTATAAAAGCAATGGTGAAGAAAACACAAACGAAATACTTTCTACTTCTATTTAAGCTGTGTAGAGAAAGGAAAATGCTTTCTTTCTAAGTGATTTGGCAAGGTTTCTTCAAGGGAGTTTCATACTGTTTAAATTTCCAACAAGCATATGACAGAAGTGTCATTTGATTAATAGGAAAACATCATTTGCACTACAGACTGCTGACACTTGTATTACAGTCAAGTTCTGGATCTTTGGAACATGCCTTCCTTTTAGGTAAAGACTGCTGACAGATATATTTTGAGTGCAACACTCTGAAAGAACTATATTTTTTGGTTGTTTCTCTATTTAAAGCTACAATGAAGTTTTCCTTTAACTTCATTACTGCAGGTTGATATACATACACACACACACACACACACACACACACACATATATATATACATATATATACACATATGTGTATATATATACATATGTGGAAATATATATATATGTTTATATGTGGAAAATTATTATATAATAATATATATTATATGTGGAAAGTAGCAACAGATACAAATTCAGAAATGTTAGAGCACAAGCAATGACAGTTTAATTAGAATATTGTTACTCAATCAGATTATATTTTTAAATTTTATTACAAAATAGAATATAAGCATAATATCTCTGTATTATTAAAATTTTGATAATCAGCACAGTTCTCATTCATACTCTAATAAAATTACATTTCTGTTTTCATGCTATTTTGCTTACAAATGTAGATATTATGCTCTGAAAGAACAAACTCATTAAAAATAAAAGTTGTCTAAGGTGAGTATATATAGTCCATTTCTCTTGATAGTTTTTCTAATTTTCTAAGAATGTGTTATTTTAGAATTATATGAAATATAAAATGATGTGGATGAAAATTCAATTTGGCTGTAATGAATCTCATGTCGGCTTTTAGTGCACTATTCTATTTCCTTATTTGTCAATCCCTCCCATATATTTTATTCTTCATTGCTTTATAATGTCTTTAAGAAAGTAATGTCTTTAACTTAATTTCCTAAAATTTCTCTCAATGTCTCAGTTTTACACACACACACACACACACACACACACACACATCCACTGAGATGATTAGCTTTATTGTCAACTTAACATGACCTAGAACTTCCTGAAAAGAAAGTATCAAAGAGCAATTGCCTTCATTTGTTTGTCCTATGGGTGTGTGTGTAATCATTTAGTTTATTAAGTTAAAAGGGGATACTTAGCCATTTATGGCTCACTTAGCTGGGTCCTAAAGTGTATAAGGGTCAAAAAGTCAACCTGTACACAAGAAACCAAGTAAACATGTGTGTCTTTAGCTCTCTCTGCTTTTGAGTATGGATGTGTTGTTACATATCTAGCTATTTCAGACTCCTACCACTCTATTTTCCCTGCCTTTATGGAATATAACCCAAAATTGTGTTAGCTAAAATGAACCTTTTTTGTCCCTAGGTTGCATTTTGACAGAATATCACAGCAACAGAAATGAATTTAGGGCACCTACATTTATCTTTATATTTATGTCATTTGTATTTATCACATTTATGTCTATGTCATTGGTGTCTACCTTTGTATATCTATGTGCATATATTTATGTATCTGTAACTATTGATCTATCAATCTATCTATCATCTCTCTATCTATCTATCTATCTATCTATCTATCTATCTATCTATCTATCTCTGATTCAGCCCCAGTTCAAATCATGTCAGTTGACTCAGTAAAATTAGAAGTAGTCAAGCATTTCATTGGTTATTCCTGGCACTTTTAGCAACTTACTTTGGTGTCCTGACACAGACTAAAACAATATGAGATAGATAAGACACAAAGGTAATATCCTATTTGGTGAAACAAAGACTGGTGTGGGCCTTTGAGTAAAGTGAAGAATCATTGATGGATGACTATCCAAAGCATTCTCCCATGCTGTTTTCCAACTTGTTTTGATGGGGTGCCAGAAGAAACTGCTACAAATTTGTGGCTTAAAAATAGGAATGAATTATCTTCATTCTAGAGTCTAGAAACCCAGTATCAAGTTTTTAGAAGGCATTTGTCTCAGAGTTCCCATAGCTTTGAAGAGCCAGCATGACCAAGGCAAATCTTACAAAAAACATTTAACTGGGGCTAGCTTACAAGTTCAGACATTCAGTCCATTATCATCATACCAGGAAGCATGGCAGCATCCAGTCAGGCAGACACGGTGCTGGAGGAGGAGCTGAGAGGCATATATCTTGTTCTGAAGGCAATGAGGAGAAAACTGTCTCCCAGGTAGCTGCCAGGAGGGTCACAGAGCCCACCCCCACAGTGACAAGCTTTCTACAACAATGCCACATCTCCTAAAGGTGTCACTTTCCATGGGCCAAGTATATTCAAACCACCTTCTGATAGCTGCGAGAGAACATTTCCTGAATCTGTCATACAGCTTTTCTGCCTTATAGTAGAGTTTTGTTTTTGAAGCTTCATTCAGATCTTTCTATTCATTTTCACATGAAATCACATCAGCATCTGTGTTCACTTTTGATTTCCTAATATAAAATCATACCCATTACTTTACTATCTTCTATTATATTATTCTGATTTTATCTGTATTACCTATTAACAATCGTATTTCCAAACCAGGTTACAATATGAGACCATGTAATTAGGAAATTTATTATGTTTTATTTATTATTTTAGGTATGGATAGATGTATGGCCTATATGGATGTTTATCTACCTAAACTGGAGACATAGAAGATTGTAGGCCACCATGTGGGTGCTGGAAACCAAACTCAGCTCCTCTTCCCAGCTGTGATATTTCTTCGACTCCCTACAATTTACAATTTTAAATGCACTAGTATTAATTATATGCAATTCAGCTAAAAATAATACAGTAATTTATTTAGTTTGAAGCAATCAATGCTGATTGTTTACCACAAATCTTGTTCATAATAATGGCCCATGTTTGTAAGAATCTTAACATTCATTTGTTTATGATGATTCCAAAGTTCGAAGAAAAGCACTTGATGTAGATCAAGAATTCCATACACATTTGTTAAAAGAGAAAATAAGTGATACTTATTGAAGTATTTGTCTATTGTGTTATATGAGAAGCACTACCAATATTTACATTATCATTATAATGCATTCATTGATCTTGAAATGACAGCTTTGACCGTTCTTCTGCCAAACATTCCAAAATGACTTCATTTTCAAGAGTGCCAATTACTAAGAGTGCCTTCATTGTTAAAGAAGGCACTATGTGCAAACCAGTATGATTTATTGTTGCAAAGTAAGTTCACTAAGAAAGTATTTATTTATCATAAAACTGTGATAAAGATTAATAAATTTAGAGACATTTTCAGAAAAATAAGTATGACTATATCTTAGTTCATATTTGTCAATTGTACTAATCAGTGATTCTGCAAACACACCTTATAATAGCTTTGTCTGTCTGACATATATAAGCATGCTCATACAGAATATATCAGTGACATTTAAAAATATGATGTCTTCTATAAAATTGAAAGCACTGAACTTGCTGAAAAGTTATTTCCCTTATCTTTGGGTACAGAAACTAATTACAAAGATTTTGAGCTATTGTATATCTTACTTTTATCGCTTTCTTTCTTTTAAGTAATAAAGCATAGAAATATTCTAGGATAAAGGTCCTCAGAAATAAACCCCAGAAAGGACGCAGTTCTCTTGCTGTCATAAGACTACTTAATATAAGCCGTAACACTGAGGCATGTTCTCGGCAGACATGATAGCACCATGCAGCTTCACTGAGGACTACAAAGGATGGTAATGAACTTTCAGTACAAATCCATGCTGCTGTTGTGCAACAGTTTCCTCGGAGATGAAATATTTCGGTGTGAAAGGAGGTCCCTGAAGGCTCAGGGAGTTCCAAGTTGGAGCATTTCCCCCAGATAGGAGAAACAGAGCTCATAAGGCTGCTAAGTACAGGAACTTCATATGTCTGGGAAAGCTGAAACATAACAAGCTTCTTATGACAACTCTTCAAGGTTCTATGAGCTAGAAACTACTGCTGAAGGTTGGGGAAAGAGACTCTGTAACCTTCAGAAGTGCCTGCAGAATGGCAGCTTTCTGGTGACATCACCTACATAGGGTGGACATTTCATTGGTAACTGCCTTTTAGTTGTCCCTGATTCTCAAAGTACCCCTCTCTCACATTTTTATAAGTAGCCCGAGTAAACTCATTGGTTCATCAAGGCAGTCACTGGAAAATAATATCCTGATGTTGTTACTCTGTCATTTCTCTCTCTGGACTAAATAGGTATTTGTGTTCTAACCATATTCACAGAAAAAAAAAAGTCATACAAAACGTTTGCTGTCTGTGAGAACTCATAAGCAATTCTCTTATTAGCCACTGTGTCCAGGAGACCTCTATCAGCTCTGCCTCCAGCCCAGGCATTCCTAGTCCCTTGAGACTGTCAAGTCAAAGGAGTGTGCAGAATAAATTAAAGTTAAAATATTGTCCAGAAGAGACCATATGTTTGAGCAGACTGTATTTGCCTTGATGGGGGGATGTAAGTGTTAAGAGAAATCATGTCCTGCTTGTCAGAAAATTGAATTAGGACCGGAAAGAAGAGGGAGATTGTAGACAAGGGAGCCAGGAAGCTTAACAGATATTCTCCTGAAATTAACAGATGTAAGACTGGTGGCCAAAACAACCTTAATCATTTTACTTTTTCCCTTGAGAAATAGATTTTGAAAATTTTTCATTTTTAAAATATGTGTTCTTTCTAGTTTTTCCACAGCATACAATTTTAAAAAGTTACAGAAAACCTAATATTTACAAATTTACTATTTAATAACAAAATAAAAAATATACAAGTAATCCTTTGATAGCTCACTTGGTAGAACAAGTAATATTATACTAACCAAATAGATTATAATTAAAATGTATATATGTAAAATGTATATATGTATACATATATACATTTTAATTATAATGTATATATATGTGTGTGTGTATATATATATATATATATATGAAATAATAAACAATGAGGCCATAAATTTGAAGGGAAGAAGTGAGGGCTTTATGGGATGGGTTTGAGAGAGAACGGGAAGGGAGAAATGTTGTATTTATATTTTCAAAATTATTTTTTAAATTAAAAGCAAACAAACAAACATCGAGATTAAGAGAAGGCTACATTCTAGAATCCAAAAGAAAACTCTTACCAAAAAAAAAAAAAAAGATTCATCTGGTTAGAAAGAATTGTCATAGTTATTTAATTTTCACTTTATGCCAATTAAGAAATGAAAAATGATTTCTTTTGTCAGAAAACATACTTTCTTATGTACATATAGAAGACAATAGCATAAAATATCCCAATTAAAGAGCATGTTAATATGTTACTAGAAAAATATAAAGAAAGGGGTGGGCTAGATTACTGGAGACCACACATGGGTCAGCTGAGATGGGATAGATTAAAATGCAAGTTAGTAAATGTATGGTGTAGAGGAATTTTCATCCAGCAACATAGTTGCTCTGTCAAAAAAAATTACATCCAAACACCCTCTAGGTCTGTGTAATGTGGCTAAAATACAGACATACCTTTAATCCCAGAAGACAGAGGAAAGTAGGTCTCTGAGTTCAAGATCAGCCTGGTTTAGAGGAAGTTTCAGGTGAAGAGTAGCTTAGGTCCAGGAGTGGTGTGAAATGCCTTTATCCTAGCATTCAGGAGACAGAGGCCTACAGATCTCTAAGTTCTAGTGAGTCAATTTGGTTGAGTCAGTGAGTTGAAAGGGACTGCAGTGAAATGGAATTAATGGCAGTTCAGTTCATGGAGTTCAGAGGCAGTTTATATATATGGACAGTTACAGAGACAGGTTGAAGAGGCAAAACAACAGGTGAAGACAGAATGATCCAGAAAATGAGAAGGAGCAAGAAGATATGAATGGATGATCATAGTACTTTTAAGGACAAGGAAAGAAATTTGAGAAGCTGAGAGACATGAGATTGAATCAGTGAGCTTGGAAAGGAATTTAGGCCAGTACAGATGAGTTGAACCTACCAGCCAGAGTTCAGAAAGAACTAAAAAGGGGGAGTTTAATCACCAATAAGTCTCCTAGATGACAATTACATAAGGCAAATAAAAGCTACCTTTGCAGTATGAAGTGTATGGCTGTCTGGGGATATTGTTCCACTACAAGAAGAGCAGGCAAAGGGTGATTTCAATAATCTATGAAATCAGTGATTTCAGTTATATAAAGAAAATATCAGCAGAATTGTTGCGAATTAGTTCTCATCCAAATGGAATGAATATAAGAGTCAGGGAAAACATCCAAAAGCAAAATTAATTTTTGTTAATCAATAACTGAACTGGATATGGACTGAAACAAATCCATTATGTGAAGGAAAAACAAAAGAGTGATTCTACAGTAAGTATTGCAGTGCCTACTGGGCTTTCGCACCTAGGGAAAACAGGAAAACAAATCTTTTGTCCTCCACAGGCAACTGGGCATATGCATATACACCCACTTACAACGCACAAAGACATTTAAAACATTTTTAAATTGATAGCCAAGCTAGGATGCTCCTTACCAAAATGCTAAGGGCTGGGTTCAACTGAGCATCTCTCATCTCATTTTGCATGTCACCAGCTTTTCAGTTTTGCATAATCATCACTCACATCTTACTCACATGATCACAAACATCCTGTTTATACAGCTTCAATATTGAAATGAAATCATGTGGTTAAATTCTTCTTCCTTTACATCTATAAGAGTTGTTTGCAGTTCATCATAGGGCACGAAACACATATGTATTTCCTATATTTCGAAAATTGAGAGCCTTAACTTTCATGGCTTTCTACCAACAATCTTTACCAATCAGCCAGAGTAAAGTTCTAGCAGAATCTGAAGTTGACTTTTGTGAAGTGGTAAGACCTGAAAATTATCGAAACCATTCAGAAATGCAGGGACTCAGATTTAAATTTAAGAAAAAAAAAACTCTGATAAAACCCTGAGATTTTATACTCCCAACAATACTATGCTTAATGATTGGTTTACAGAGAAAAAACTATGCATTTTAAGATGTATTAAAATTACTATTTATAATAGCCAGAAACTGGAAACAACCCAGATGTCCCTCAACAGAGGAATGGAAACAGACAGTGTGGTACATCTACACAATGGAGTACTACTCAGCTATTAAAAACAATGAATTTATGAAATTCTTAGGGAAATGGATGGATCTGGAGAGTATCATCCTGAGTGAGGTAAACCAATCACAAAAGAACACACATGGTATGCATTCTCTGATAAGTGGTTATTAGCCCAGAAGTTTGGAATACAGGAAGAACAACCCACCAACCACAAGAAACTTAAGAAGAAGGAAGACTAAAAGGTGGACATTTCATTCCTTCTTAAAAAGGGGAATCAAACACCCACAGAAGGAGTGGCAGAGATTAACTATGGAGCAGGGACTGAAGGAAGGACAAGCATATAGCTATCTCCTAAGAGGCTCTGACAATACCTGACTAATACAGATTTAGAGGCTCACAGTCATTCATTGAACTGAGCACATGGTCCCCAATGAAGGAGTTAGAGAAAGGTTCTATGGAGCTGAAGGGTTTGCAGCCCCTTAGGACGAACAACAATTACTAACTAGTACCCTCAGAGCTCCCAGGGACCCAACCACCAATCAAGGACTATACAGGGTGGGATTGAATGTACTGGCAGCAGGTGTATAGTAGAGGATTGCAAATTCGATCATCAATAGGAGTAAAGGACCTCGGCCTTGTGAAGGTTTTGTGCCTCAGTGTAGGGGAATGCCAGGGCCAATAAGTGGGAGAGGGTAGGGGTGACAGGCATGGGGAAGGGGGAGGCAAAAGGGGTTTGTTCTTGTTTTTGTTTGTTTGTTTGTTTGTTTTGGAGGGGAACCTGGGAAAGGGAAAATGTACATGTAAATAAAGAAAATACCTAATTAAAAAAAATTACAATTTTTCACTAAAGTACCGCAAATAAGTAGGGAAAATATTTCTCTTATTTTTCTTCTATCATCTTGAAAAGTGTAAAATGACTGCACCTAACTGACGGCCCTACAAACTGTGAAAATAATTTAAATATGTAATGAGCACATATAAAATTCACTTATCATTTGTATATGCCTTAGTTTTCCCAAATTATAATCCATTCAGTATTATTAATGTATATATACACATTATATACAACATTATATATGTACATGTATATATATAGACATTATATATATATGTATATATACATATATACACACATATACACATACATATACATCGATACATACAAATCATGCAGGGCAGAATGTTTCAAGTTAATTTGTAATCCACTGAAACAATTCTATCCAGATTATTGAAAAGCAGTGTTTAATTTCTAGCAATATATATTATCTATATGTATTCAGGAAGTCATATGGCTTCTTGAAAATCACAATTTTTATAAGGAATAATTACTATACCCCTAAATATTCATAGACTTACAAGGATTGCCCTCTGACAGGCTTTTTCCTCCATTCAACAAACAGTCATTGAGTTTTTATCACATGCCATGTATTATTGTAAGTAGGATTGAAGTGGATGTAAATGAGAATCAATTTCACCCTCTGAAACTTGATTCTATTGAAAAGCAAGCATTATTATGTAAGTAGTTAATATGCTTTATCTATCTGAGTATAATAAAGAACACACCCATTGAATGTGCCCAGGATTCTTCACAGTGTGTGAATACTAAAAGCTCATGGGCTGAGGATGTGATTCAGTAGCAGATTCAAGCATATTCAGGTCCTAGGGTTGATTCCCAGCACAATAATAAGAACACTCATGGCTTTGGCATATGATAACTTACCTAGAGACCTTAAAATTTTTGTAATCATGATTATTTATTCATTTGGATGTGATGGAAAATTCGATGATTCATTTTAAGAGGTCAGAGACAGCTATTAGCTTTA
>JADRCD010204012.1:0-11410 GCA_019843815.1 Montemys delectorum
AAAGACACTGTCAATAGGACAAAACTGCAACCAACAGATTGGGAAAAGATCTTTACCAATTCTGCATCCAATAGAAGGCTAATATCCAATATATACAAAGAATTCAAGAAGTTAGGCTCCAGAGAACCAAATAACCCTATCAAAAAATGGAGAATAGAGCTAAACAGAGAATTCTCAACTAAGGAATCTTGAATGGCCAAGAAGCACCTAAAGAAATTTTCTACATCCTTAGTCATCAGGGAAATGCAAATCAAAGCAACCCTGAGATTCCACCTCAGAACGGCTAAGATCAAAACCCAGGTGACAGCAGATGCTGGCGAGGATGTGGAGAAAGAGGAACACTTCTTCATTGCTGGAGGGACTGCAACCTGGTACAACCACTCTGCTGATTCCTCAGAAAACTGGACATAGTATTACCAGAGGACCCAGCTATACCACTCCTGGGCTTATACCCAGAAGATGCTCCATCATGTAATAAGGACACATGCTCCACTATATTCATAGCAGCCATATTTATAATAGCCAGAAGCTGGAAACAACCCAGATGTCCCTCATCATGGATACAGAAAATGTGGCACATTTACACAATGAAGTACTACTCAGCTATTAAAAATAATGGCCTTGGGGCTGGAGAGATGGCTCAGTGGTTAAGAGCACCGACTGTTCTTCCGAAGGTCCTGAGTTCAAATCCCAGCCAAAAAGAACAAAAAACAACAACAAAAAATAATAATGGCCTTATGAAATTCGCAGGCAAGTAGGTGGATCTAGAAAATATCCTGAGTAAGGTAACTCAGTCACAAAAGAACATACATGGTCTGTACTCACTGATAAGTGGATATTAGGCAAAGAGTGTGGAATATCCACGATACATTCATGGACCACATGAAGCTCAAGAAAGAAGACCAAAGAGTGGATGCTTCAGTCCTACTTTGAAGAGTGAACAATATAATCAAAGTAGAGGGTGGGCGGGACTTAGGACGAAGAGAGGAGGGGAGGGGAAAAAGAGGGGCAGACTCAGGTATGGGGGGAGATGGAAGAGATGTATAGAGGGTGGAGAAATGAAACAGAGGTGTGTAGCAACGGGGGATGGGGAACTGGGGGTCGCAACCAGAAAGTCCCAGATGCCAGGAAAGCAAGAGCCTCCCAGGACCCCACGGGGGATGACATCAGCTGAAACACCCCACAAAGGGGAGAGAGAACCTGTGGAGACCATTTCCAGAAGTTAGGCATGGCTTCCCGGTTGAGGGATGGGGCCACCCACCCATCTCTAAAATCTTAAACCAGAATTGCTCCTTTCTAAAGGAAATACAGGGACAAAGAGTGGAACAGAGACTGAAGCAAAGGCCATCCAGAGACTGCCCCACCCGGGGATGCCCTACATGCAGACACCAAACTCAGACACTGTTGCTAATACCAAGAAGTGCTTGCTGACAGGAACCTGATACGGCTGTCTCCTGAGAGGCTCTGCCAGATCCTGACCAATACAGATGCAGATGCTCACAGCCAACCATTGGACTGAGCACAGGGACCCCAGTGGAGGAGCTAGGGGAAGGACTGAAGGAGCTGAAGGGGCCTTACCTGTCATCAGTGGGAGGGGAGGCCCTTGGTCTGTGAAGGCTTATGTATGCACATGGTGCAAATACGTACATGCAGGTAGAATATTCGTATACATAAGAAATATTTTAATTCAAAAATTTTGATTCAAAATAGAAGTTGAATGTAGAAAAATAACTAGAATTGGCAAAGAGTGACCATAGGATCCTGGAAAGATGTACAGAATGCCAGTAGCCTGTGAGAGTGTGCGATTCGGATCACAACTGAATGAACCACTTAGTATTAGTCAGATTCACAAAGAAGGAGAGCAGAGGAGGGAAGAGGGGAGAAATGGACAGTTTTAAAAGGCGAAACATGGTAGTTATATGGCAGTAGGAATAATACTACTAAGACATACTCCTTTTTTTAAATGATAAAGAATGTCACTAGGCCGGGCAGTGGTGGCACACGCCTTTAGTCCCAGCACTTAGGAGGCAGAGGCAGGCAGATTTCTGAGTTCGAGGCCACCCTGGTCTACACCGTGAGTCCCAGGAGTCCCAGGATAGCCAGGGCTACACAGAGAAACCTTGTCTCGAAAAACCAAAAAAAAAAAAAAGAATGTCACTAATTTGGACAAACTGACCTGCAAATCTTTCTGCCCTAATGTCCTGTGTTAGCTTCTAACATTTGTCTTGAGAACATTATACATGAGCACTACATCTATGTCACACTCACCTTCCACCAATTCTTCCATGCTTCTTCCCTCCCAAATGTTTAATTATTACTGTTACATATCTATTAACATATGTGTGTGTGTACCCTCATCTGCTGAGTCCATCTAGCATTGCCGGTTTGTACATATGTCCAGGGTTGACCTCTCAGATGTATATATGTATGTAACGTATGTGAGAGCCTGTCCATGAATTCTCCCTCTCTGAGCAGCATTAGCCATCTGTGGCCTTTGATTTAGGGTTAGACCCTCGTGGAGTTTCCGTAGCCATGTTTTCATGTGTGCTGGTCTTGTTCAGGGAATGGTGTTGAGAGTTCTGGGTGCATTTTCCCTGTTGTGACTAAGTAGCACTGTCTAGCTTAGGGTTCCAGTCTGTTCCTTTTCCCATGGTGTTCCCTAAGCTTAGGAGTGGGGTTGTGCTGCAGCTCTGTCCATTGGGACTGGGCACTCCACTGTCAGCTGCTCTCTGCACGTAGCCAGCTGTGGATCTCTGTAGTAAACCTTTATCTATTGCAAAAAAAAAAGAGTCTTCCATGAAGGGAGAAAACTATGCTTACATGGTGGGGCCTAAGGCCTATGAACTGCCCAGATAGCACTGACCTATGCAGACTTTAAAATGCTTAAAATGTAGCCCTGACTGTCCTGGAACTCACTCTGTAGACCAGGCTGACCTCGAACTCAGAAATCTGCCTGCCTCTGCCTCCCAAGTGCTGGGATTAAAGGCGTGCACCACCGCTGCCTGGCATAATTTTTTAAAACTAGTGTACTGTAGGGTTAATGGGGTTCCGAGTCCACTCCACCACAGGGCTGGGCTGTTCCAGGAGGCAGGACACAGGAAGTTGACTGCGTTTACCCCATGCCATTGCTGGATGGATGTTGGGCCATGGGCAGTCCAGGGAACTGTTCTGGGGGTAAGGAAGTGCAGTCGCTGGCTTGGGGGTTCCAGGGCCTGTGACGAGGCTGGGCTGTCTGGTTCTCAGGCTCTCAGACACCCAGTTGCTTCTGGCAGCCATGGAAGAGCTGAAAACAGTGGGGACCTCTTGGGCAGGGGAGAGAAGGGGGAGCTCCAGCTGGTTCTGTGGGGGGAGTCCTTGAAGAAAAGAGATAGTCCATGGTTTTAAGGCACTTCTTTATCCATGGCAGAAAGTGGATGAGTAAAAGCATACCCCACTTCTCAGGACAGCAGGCCTGAGATGAAATACCTTCTGCAGGGAGGAGTGTAGGGGAAGGAGAGCTTATGGACTCAGCCCTCCAGGCCTTTAGGAGATCTGTCTCAAGCCTAGGTGACCACAGGTCAAGGTCATGTCCTCTACGTGTGGAGGGGCTTGGGGCATTGCCTTACGTGACTGATGGCCACAAGTCTATGGGGGGGGGGGGGGCTGCAGCTAATGACATGGGACTGGTGCCAAGGCGAAGCACCTACCATCCCTTCAGGGTCACCAGGGCTTCTAGCCTTAGCTCAACTGGGAACTAGGCTACCCCTCAAGGTCCCACAGTGTACCCGCCATGTTGTCAGTTCTAGTAAGGACTGCTCCCAGCCAAAAGGAGCAAGACAGAAAGCTTTAGAGGTGCTTTAGAGGTGGCTGTGCCTAGACCAGGGATTGATGGCCATTCTCAGCTACTCACAGTTCAGGACATTGTTGGCCTAGAGTTGTTTTAAACTTTAGGTGATGGGAGAAGTGTAAAATGCAAACAAACACAGGAAGAATAAAAGATCGGCAATTAAAAACTTCAGACCAGAGATGGCTAATCTGTTCTGAGCTTTGCTCTTTCAGAGGACCCAGGTTCAATTTCCAGCACCCACATGACAGCTCACAACTATCTGTAACTTCAGCTCCAGGGGTTTGGACACCTTCATTCAGACAGACTGGCAAAACACTAATACACATAAAATAAAAAAATTAAAAAATAAAGTAAGGGCTGAGATGGCTTAGCGGTTTAGAGCACTGAGTGCTCTCCCATAGGTCCTGAGTTCAATTCCCAGCTACAGTGTACTCATATACATAAAATAAACAAATCTTTAAAAAAGTAAAATAAAATAAAGGACTTCAAACAGCAGCTGAGCTTGGTGCACATCTTTAACACTTGGGAGGCAGAAGCATGTAGATCTATGAGTTCAAGCCTGGTCTGATCTACATAGTGAGTTCCAGGCCAGCCAGAGGACTATATAGTGAGACCCTGCCTCAAAGGAGTGAAGATAAGGTTCCACAAAAAAGTCAAAATGTGAACTTCATGTGCCACGTGTTCTTCACCTATTTGAAGAAACAGCAGAGCCAGGCTGTAGGGTGAAAGATCAGATTCCACACTGGAAGGCTCCACTCTTTACTTCCCCCACTAAGAAACCCTATATAAAGCTTGTCTCCTGGTCACTTTCCTGCTGCTTCTTGCCCAAACAAGGGCAGCCACCCTCTTATGTCTCTCCCAGTAAATCTGTGTGAGGGTTGTTGTGTGGTGTGACTTATGGTATTCCTTCGCTCTCCACTGCCAGGATGTCTTTCCCTTTAGAGCTATAACACTTCCATTGGGGAGAGCCTTCCTCTCAGAGTTACACTTACACAAGCCCCACATTCACTGGGATGGATCATTAAGTAACACAGATGAGAGGGGGTAGATAATAAATACACCTCATTGTTTTTAAAAGGAAGCATATGACCGGGCAGTGGTGGTGCCCTGCAAGTTGGGCCTACTTGGTCTACAGAGCCATTTCCAGGACAGACAGGGCTGTTACACAGAGAAACTCTTATCTTAAAGAAAGAAAGAAAAAAGGAAGGAAGGAAGGAAAGAGAAAGGAAAATGCACATGAAGAATTTTTTGATTTGCTCCCTGGGATTTGCAGGTGTGCACCACTGAGCCACAGGCTAGAGCTGCAGCTGCCTTTGTTGTATGGCAGGCGCGGCAGGTGTGGTGGGCGGTGACCCAGGGCTTGTGTGTGCTGGAGCAAGTGCTTTGCCCCCAGTCCCATAAAGAGCGATCTGGAGGATACCCAAGAGACTTTGAGCTTACATTGCCTCTACGATGACACAGTTGACACACAGGGAGTCTTCCCTTTCCTCCCTGTGCTCTAGGAGTGCTTTCCCATGGCATGTATATTATATTATAAAATAAAAATGGGATTAGATGTTGGTTTTTTAAATTAATAATGAAAAGTGGCAGATGAGCGTGAGAGGGTAGGAGTGATTTCTTCTGGGGTGCTTTGTCATGTAAACAGGGAGCTGTAGGGTAGCCAGCCCTAGTCACTTTAATTTGCAGATGAATAGAATTAAGCAGAAGCCATTTTATCCCTCCTACTGTAACCAGAACAAGCCCCTACCTCTCGGCCTGCTTTGACCGTCCTCTCTGAGGAATTTAAGGGTCTCAGTGTGCTGTAGACTGAGAAAACCTGACTGTGGCAGCAGGCAGCCACTGCTGGTGTGGTTTTACTTTCTTTCTAGATGTGTGACTGAAGCAGTATGGTTGCAGCATAGCTGGTCACACTCAGAAGTGCGTGCAGCTGGAGTGCAGTGCATGCAGACGACTCAGTGTGTATACATCTTTTACCATGGAAACATTCCTGGAGAGTATCTCTAAAATCACGAATAGTAATTTTTCAGAGTTCATAATATGTAGATTCTGGATTCATCTGAAAGCTTTAAATACTGCTAATGCCAGAGTCCTGTTCACAAAGATTTCATCTACATGGGTTGCAGCAGCCTTGGTTTTGGAAGTTTTTAAGCTTCCCAAGTTAATTTTGATCAGAAGCCACAGACTGAGTAATCACTGTTTTGAAGGAAAAATATTCACAGATACCCCCACCATATCAATTTAATTTGGTTTTGTTATGATAGTATTTTGTTATGAACAATCTACCTCTAGTTTGAAATTCCTTATATGGATAGTTGCATGTATTGATGCATGCATTGATAAAATATTAAATACAAAATATTAAATACAAAATAGCATCTATGCATGAGTGAATGATGCTTGGCTGAAGGTTTTGGGCACATTATTCTTCTAGTTTAGCTAGGTCCAGTAGGGATAGAAAAGCCTTACAGTGGTATAAATGGGTATATTTCATTCAAGAAATAAGTCATGATAATAGGATTAACTGTAAACTGGGCATGGTGGCGTACGCCTTTTATTCTAGTGCTCGGGAGTCAGAGGCAGGGGAATCTCTGAGTTTGAGGCCAGTCTGGTCTATATACTGAATTCCAGGCCAGTCAGGGCCACACACTGAGACCAGACCCTGTCTCAACAAACAAGCAAACAAAATTAACTGGTCATGAACCCTAAGCTAAGAAGGGAGCCCCACTGGGAAGCTGTCACATCAGGAAGCACTTTAAGCTACCTGTTCTTCAGCTAGAGCACATGCTAGATGCATGCCAGTCACAACCAGCAGCCCCTCAGCCAGTTGCTTGTGCTATGTTGGAAAGGAGCCTGGGCATGTTGATGTTAGGTATGTGTGTGGGGTATTGGTGCAGCAGGCCTGGAGCCCGGTGTTTCTGGTATGAGGACCACTTTATAGGGAGACCCATGAGAGACATGGGTAGGTGACTAGTAATAAGAGGACTGGCATAAGATCAATGTTGAGAGGGCCATCGGATGCGATGCTGGACTGCCAGAGAGCTAAGGTTGCCTGTGCTAAACTAAGCCTAGGTCTGTAGCCATCGCCAGGGCTTCATACCCACATCTCAGTGCCACAGTACCAGGGGTCAGGAGGGCCCTTCTTCCTGCAGTACCGTCTACCTAGGAGAAAGTTCCCCTGGTGTGACTGAAAGAGAGGGGCCAGAGCCTGGGTTATTGGAAGAGCATGGAGCTGTCAGGAGGTAGATAGTGACCACTGACACACACCACCTGGGCTAGCGATAGCTAGACAGCCAGCTGTTGGCTGTCTTGACTTTTTAAAGCAGAATTCTTCTTTGTTGTGAATCCTGTTATAGCTCTCCAGCTGGACAGGGTTCTTTATAAAAGATAATCCTTTTGTCAGAGAAACATAAAATTAGAGCATACGTGGGAATCACCTCCAAAGAGCCTGATTTGTTGGGTAAGGTAGATAGAAATCACAAATGTACATTTCTAATAGGTAACACCCAGTGATGGCAGTCTCTGAGACAACACTTTGATAGTACCTTACTCTGTAGATCCCGTACAAACCCCTGCACTAGTTTACTTCTCCACAATTGTGAGCAGAACAAACGAGACCGTTAAGCCACTAGACAAAAGGGCAGAGCAACTGCTATAGTACTGATGTGATAGTCCATTGCTGATATCCTCTCTGTCCTGTGGCTCTATCCTGTTTAGGACATTGTCTAGCTCAAGACTTGGTGCACAAGTAATCTCCCTGTCGTATATCCTGAGTGTTGGGTTTCAGAGCCAGGGCCTCACATACACGGCAAGCAAGCACTCTCCTATGGTAGCAGCACCCTCCTACACACAGAGTGGTCTCCAGGCCTTAAACGTGTGATTCGCCCGTCTCAGCCTCCCAAACAGGACTACAATCCTGTGCCACCAGTTCTGCTTGCTTTTTTTACTTCTTCATTGGCTTTAAAGTAGTCATCATACTAACACTGCTCCTTAAATATTTAATAGGGTAAAAGAACAGGAAACACAAGAAGAGGAACGTTTGATGGAAGAAAAGAAAAAGAAAAAGCAGGAAGACAAGAAAAAGAAGGAAGGTGCTCAGAAAAAGGTTTGCTAGAATTCCTTCTTCCATGTCCTTCTGTGTCATGTCTGCATTAACATAGCTGTCTCATGGCTAAGGTTGATTCTATTTCTGTTTTAAATCAATATGCTGAGTCTATAATTAGTAAATATAGATACTTGGCTAGTGAAGGGAATACAGAGTGTCAGCTATGGAAGTTCTTTTCTAAAGATGTTCTGAAACCTTGTATCCAGAGCTGTATAGTTAATATGTAAAGAGTGTTCCTTCCACCTCCTGAGAATGGACTGTGCCCAGCCCAGAGCAGCCCTATCTGAGATATCAGGGAGAACCAGGAAACTGATAGTGTTAGAAAAGCTAGAAATAATTTTTGCAGTCTTAGTAAATATTCCTTAAAAATATAAGTTCTATAAACCAGTCTGGAGAGGTGACTCAACAGTTAAAAACATAAAAAAAACCCTGTGTTTTAGCGTTCTTAAACCTTACAGTCATATTTCCATTTTCATTGCATAAAATGACCACATTTTGCCACCCATCCTTGCTTTCATCTCTGTACTGAGCCATGAAGTTGAAAGGATCCCTTAGACTGACACATAGAATATGCAGGGTGTCCATAAAAATGTTTGCCAGTAACTAACTTAGCACTGTCATGGGGTCAGAGCAGGATTTTTTTCAGTAGTAAATTAGCTGAATAAAAGGCTTGCTTTAAAAATGTTAGAAATTGGCCGGGCAGTGGTGGCTCATGCCTTTAATCCCAGCACTCAGGAGGCTGAGACAGAGGCAGGGGATTTCTGAGTTCAAGACCAGCCTGGTCTATAGAGTGAGTTCCAGGACAACCAGGGCTATACAGAGAAATCCTGTCTCAAAAAACAAAACAAAACAAAAAAGACAAAAACAAAAGTTAGGAATTAAAAGTTTTAGTCCCAACACTCAGAGAAGCAGAGGCATGCCTACACAATACAACATACACTGTCTCTCCAAAATTAAAAGGAAAAAAAAGAGGCAGGCAGATCTCTATAAGTTTGAGGCTACCCTGGTCTGCACAGTGAATTCCAGGACGGTCAAGGCTCCCTGTCTCCAAGAAACTAAGAAAAAATATGCTAAAATAATTAAAAGTCTGCTTATAAACCTTCATCAGTGTGGACATTGCATACAATTGTTTCTAAAGAAGTTTTGATTTTTCTTTTCAGGCTGCTGATCAAAAAACCAAAGGTAGGTTTGCTTGCTTGTTTGTTTGTTTATTTTTATACTTTGTGAGGGGCATACTTTTTATAGTAGTACCAAACTTTGCAATGATGTGACTTTTGTAAAGTTTATTTTGTGTTATGAGTGTTTTGCCTGTATGTTTGTCTGTGTACCAAGTGTGTACAAAGTCTAGAAGAGAGCCTTGTGTCTCTAGAGCTGGGATTAAGATAGTGTGAACCTCCTTGTGGGCGCCATGGGAGCTGCCACTCACTTCCCTTTGTTTCCCTTTGTCTTCCCTTGGACACAGTTGCACGTGTAGACACTTGCATTGTAAGGACTTTTGCAAAAGTTCTGTCAGCTGCGCTCTGTACTAATACTCCATGGTTAGTTGGCATCTTGTAGGGTTTTGGGTTTGTTTGTTTGTTTGTTTTTCGAGACAGGGTTTCTCTGTGTAGCCCTGGCTGTCCTGGAACTCACTCTGTAGTCCAGGCTGTCCTCAAACTCAGAAATCCGCCTGCCTCTGCCTCCCAAGTGCTGAGATTAAAGGCGTGCACCACCACTGCCAGGCTGCTTTTTTTTTTTTTTTTTTTTTAAATATTTTTAAAATTTATTTATTTCATGTATATGAGTGCATTGTAGCTGTCTTCAGTTACACCAGAAGAGGGCATTACAGATCCCTTACAGATGGTTGTAAGCTACCATGTGGTTGCTGGGATTTGAACTCAGGACCTCTGGAAGAGCCGTCAGTGCTCTTAACCACTGAGCCATCTCCCTTGCCCGACATCGTGTAGTTTTAATTTGAAATTGAGCAGGATTTGTATTGTGTTCTTGGTTTTATTTTTAGTAAATGCAGAGCTGGTGGGACCACAGCTTCTGAGCCTGTGTATCAGTCCTTGGTCCTTGTTACTAGAGTCACCAAGAGATGAGTTTGCTGTTAAACTGGCATTAAAGCAACAGGGTGCAAGGCCATCCATCTCCTCTGCTCTGTTAGAATCTCTGCGAAGGGTCCAAAAGGACTGGCCATGGCTATATTTGAATTTATGATTTCAAGTAGAACAGTGGTTTTTATTGTCATTTACAAATATGGAACTCTTCCTACAATGTTTCTATGCGCTCACACACACTCCCTCCACCCCCACCCTCCGTTCTCTCCCCCTCTCTATGTGTCCCATTTTCATAATCTGTTTCATTGTCAGTTGTGACTCTTTACCTCTCAGGCTGTGACTGCTCACAGCTATGTGGTGACTGAAGTACAGACCCTCTCCTGCCCTTTCTGTCACTGTGCTTGCTGATGAGTGCTTGGACTGTGGGTGAGTCACTGCTGGCTTCCTGTAGCTCCTCTGAGTTGCTGAGTTTGGGGAACAGTTTGTTGGTAACTGTAGTTGGCCTTTGGATTTGTCCTAAACACACTTGTTTGTATACTTCTAGGATTATAAAGGATCTAAAGTCTTCTACATAGTTTTCTTTTTTAGTTAATTATTTCTGTTTTATATGTATGAGTATGTTGCCAGCATGTTTTTATGTGCAACACATGTGTGCCTGGCATTCATTGGGTACTGAATCTGTTGGAATTGGAGAGGGGTTTTGAGCTGATATGGAAGTGCTGGGAACTGAGCCAGGTCCTCTGAAAGAGCAGCAAGTGATCTTAACCACCAAGCCTACTCTCTCCAGCCTAGTTTGTTTTCTGAGGAACTTTAGCAATGTCAGGTTTTGATTTTTCTTCAGATCCTGTCATTGCTCAGTCCCACCAGAATCAGCTGCTGTGAGGTGGCCCTCATGCCTGGTGCTGATGTTAGCCAGGACACTGATGTGGTGATGAGATGTTACAGAGCAGGAGAAGACAGGCTTGCCTTTATAACCTGCCCCTCCCTGTTCTCTTTGCTTTCCATCATGGCCTGGCAGTGTATAGTGCAGGGGCTGCCCCTGCCTGCTCCCAGAGCCCTCACTCAGCTCCTGGCTTGGTCTAGGCCCTAGCACTAATGAGTCAGTCCCCTTGTCGCTGCTGTTGTCACCGGGGACAGGAAGGAATCTAAAGCTACAGAGTGCACACCAAGCATGGAGAATGTGTGGGACATCATACAGTAGACCCTAGCCCCCCTTCTCGTGTCTGCAGCCAGTGGGCTTCAGAGCAGTGGTGTCAGGATGCCTGCCAGGACAGCAGCATTCCCAGCAGGGGGCCTTGGCAGTCCCTCCCCATCTGCCAGTCTAGTAGAGAACACACTTCTCTCTCCCTTATAAATTTGAAAGTGGGTTGGTTTTTTTGTTTATTTGTTTGTTTGGTTTTTTTTTTTTTTTTTTTTTTTAAGAAATTCTGCATTTCAGCCAGG
>JADRCD010204013.1:0-40070 GCA_019843815.1 Montemys delectorum
AAAAAAAAAATAACTGTGTGTCTCTGTGTGTATATGCCACGCGCATGCAGATGCCTGTGGAGTCCAGAAGAGGGTCCCAGAGTCCCCTGGATCTAGTTTACGAGTGCTATGGAGAAACTGATGTGGATGCTGGGAGCTGAGCCCTTCTGGAAGAGCAGGAAGTACTCTGTACTACTGAGCTGTCTCTAATCCCGTGTCCGCTTCACTTTTAAAAGAACAGTCCTGTGACGCTTAAGTGCACGAGGCTGCACAGTCCTTAGCACTGGCCATCTGCAGAATTGTTCTCATTGTACAGAACTGTAGCCATTAAACAGCAAAGTGCTGTTGCCCCTCCTTCAGCTTGGCCAGCCGTCTGCTGCTGTCTGTGTGTGAGTTTCACTAGCCTTAGTACTCTGTGGGAGGGGCATTCTGCAGATCTTTTGTGTGTGACTGGATTATTCTTATCTTCATCCCCTTATAGCGTGTATCAGAATTTCTATTCTTTTACTATCTCACTGCACTCTGCTGACCCATTCACCCATAGATGGGGATTTGTGTTGGCTAGGTGCTCCAAGTGTTGTGATAAATACTGCCATGAATGTAGGTGTACAGACATCTCTTCAAGATCCTGATTTCTGTTCATTTTGGTAAATACCTAAGATGGAACTATTTATTACATTATAAATCCATTTTTAATGTTTCTAGAATACCATGATTTCCATGGCAGACATGCTATTTTCTAATTTTATGATAGCCAGCAGTGCCTACAGAGCTAAGGCCTGTGCCCCAGACTGCAGCCCAGATCTGTGGATAAAGTAGGTAGGATGAGGAGTGGAGAGGATGGGAAATATCCAGAAACAACCATAAACAAAAAGGACAGGCACACGTGGCCCTGAGAGGCACAGGGGTAATCACAGCCCAGATTGGAAGAAGGACTGACTTCGGCAGGTGCGCCTCCCACATGGTACCTACCGCCTAGCTGCTGTTCCTCATGAGCCAGGATAGGAAGGTCTGGCAGCTCAGCTCTTTCGTAACAAAATTAAGCAGAACGGTTAGCCTGGTGCATCACAGTCGTGAGAGCACTGTGTACTGGGAGATGGCCAAGCCTGGAATCTGCTTTCTAGGAATGTGCACCATGGAGATAATGCTGAGAAGGAACAATATTATTTTGATGCTTTTTCAAAAATGCAACTATTTCTGTGTCCTGGCAGATGGCCCATAGTAACACCTTCTCTTTTCTTTGCTGAATATAACCAATTCTTTTAAAGATAAAATTCTGCCTAAAGGATACTTTTCTCACTCCCTCATATGTCTATACCTATACCTATATATGTATGTGTGTACATACATTTATACATGTATAGACATATGTTAATGTATATATATGTATATTTACACACACATACATACACACACACACACACACACACACGCTCAGTCTCCAGAAAAACAGAGGTTCAATGGTCATCTTGCATCAATGGATGTTCAAGCCCCAGAGAAGAGGTAGTGGTGTGAAGTAAGCATAGGGCAGGCAAACACGGGGTGGTTCTAGCCTGGGGTTGAGAATGAGCTAGGTGTATATGGAGGATGCTCCAGGCTTCTGCAGAAGAGATGCACACATGGTGCATTGGGCACTGGCTGCTGCTAGGAGCAAGCAAAGGACATAGTGGCCAAATGCATCCTGTGAGCCTTACTTACTCTGAAGCTCAATCACTTCTATAGTGATGGGTCTATATGTATTTTTTTTTAATGAATTCTTAGAAAAATCTCACACAACCTATTTTGATCATATTTCCAGCCCAACTCCTCCCAGGCCCCCTCCTCTTCCCTGTCCACACAACTTTGTGCCCTCTCCTAGTATTTTTTTTAAAAATCCATCAAGTGTAATTTGGGCTGCCGATGTACTCTTGCACTGGAGTGTGGTTGACCTACCAGGCTCCATACCCTTCTGTAAACTAAGTCTCCCCTTCTTGGCCACTGTCAACTGCTATCAAGAGATGGGACTGTGTGCCTACCGTCCCCATTCATGCTGAAGTGTTTGTCTGGCTTGAGCTTGAACAAGTCTTGTGCAAGCTTTCACAATCACTGTGAGTTCATATGCCACTGCCCTGTTGTGTCCTGAAAACGCGTGTGTCGTGGTCACCCAGTGCCTCTGGCTTGTAGAATCTTTCCGTCCCCTCTTCTGCAGTGATCTCTGAGCCTTGGGAAGAAGAGGTATAGTTCATTTCCTTACAAATTCTATCTATCTATCTATCTATCTATCATCTATCTATCTATCTATCTATCTATCTATCTATCTATCTATCTTGTATATATGAGCCTAAGTATGTGCACCATGTTTATGCAGGAGCCTAGGAAGGCCAAAAGAGGGCGCCAGATCCCCTGGATCTGGAGGTTGTGGGTTGTAATGTGGGTGCTGGTAATTGAATCCAGGTCCTCCGCAAGAACAATGACTGCTCTTAGCCTTTGTGCCCCTATATACCCATTTCTTAATGTGGTGGCACACTGCTGGCATTCATTTCTAACCCACCAGGTGATAGCTATACTATTCAGAGCTTTTCTTCCCTAGTCCTCACGGCCAAGCTATGAGCTGCTGGGGTTTTTCTTAACCTGTATTAAGATGCAGACTAGGAAAGAATTGGGGGTGAGTGACTGGTGGAAGCCTCTTTGTCTCTGCCTTAGATTCAGGTGGGCATTATAAAGGCATCCCAAGAGTCTAGATATAGCTGGACATTCTTATCTATGAGTCCTGCCCATGCTTCCATTCCATGGGCAGCTGGGACATCTTACAATTTGCTTCATAATCAAAGATGCAGAGTCAAAGATGCAACTCTCTGACTTCCTGATTTCGTTTACTTGAAGTCGCTCAGAATTTCTCCAGGAAAGCCCTCTGCTGTGCTTGGGGCCAAGAGCAAATGATGTTTTACTTCGCCTGCCCAGCTGCTCTGAGTTCTCCTCCTGCTGGGTTACTTGGAGAATCCTGTCAGTGCAGCAAGGACATCTGATCTGTGACACTGCAGGCATCCATCACAGTGGTCTCCCAATCCCCAAAACTTCAAATTTTAGATTAAACCGGAAGGTTTGTGTTTATCAGGAGCCTGCGCCTTTTATTCTCTATGAAAACAATCAGAGTTGGATTGGAAAACATTCGTGCTTTGAGGTTTGCATTATTCCAAAAGAATTCAGTGCTTTTAAACTTTTATCTTTTATTATAATGATAAAAAAAAAAGCCCACAGCAGTAACTTCTCCTTCTCGTCTGTGTCATCCATGCTCCCCAGAGGCCTGGGATGACTTCAGATCATCTTGCCCTTTCCAAGAACGTGCTCTGCTTGCATGTCTTGTTTTGAGTCTGGTCAGCATTGGGTGTGTGCAGTTGGTTTCTTAACAGTGGGGATTGCCGCTCTCTCAGGGCATACCTCTCTCCCCAAACCCACAAAACTGGGTTAAAGTCAGCAGTCGCTGCCTGCATTGTGGGAGTCTTCCAGTAGCCGATCACCTGGTTACTGGGCCGTGTCGGTTCATCTCTTTCCTCCTGTATCCTTACTCATTTATTGACTTATTTATTTTTTATATCTACTCCCCAACCTCCCATCCACCCCCCCCCCCCCGTGGGTTAATAAATGTCACCAGAAGCAGCCATTGCTTGCTGCTGGCTGTCAGCTGTTGCTTTCCCTGTGCTCCATCCCTTTTGACTCAGCAACTCCTCATTCGCTTGGTCACCCCATTTTCGTTTTCTTCTCTCTTTCTGGTTGTTAGGGTCTCTCCCCCTTGGGTTGCATCTCTGGGTTAGTAACTTACTATCATTTTCCCTTAGGCTTCTGGCTCCTTTGGTAGGAGAAAGGTGGCAAAAGCTTCTGAGACGAGATAAAAGAAAGAAATCCGCCTCCCTTTAGAAAAAGAAAGAAATCTGAAGGAGCTGCATTTATAGTGGCTGACCCCCGTGCAAGGCTCCGAGCTGAGGGTGAGCATTACTTTATTCCTGACGAGACTGGAAAAGATTTATCTCTGCTTTTTAGATAGCACACGAGGCCCGGGAATTAGAGCCTGCAGCCCTGTAGATAAGGGAGTTTCAAAGGCAGCCTCCACCCTGAGTGCATCCCTCAGGTCCAAGGCACCAAGGACCAAGTGTGCATAATGCAGACATTCTATTGCCTTGAAGTGAGTCTCCTTGGGGTGGTGGCAGAGCTGAGAAAGCATATTCTGTCTCCGTTGCACCAGGCTAGCCCTCCACCTCCCCCTGGTTAACCACACAGGGTTAATCTGCTCCACCTGCTCAGATGGTTTGAATCCCCCTGTGGTTGCCCCATTCAGTCATTTTGCTCTTTATGGGGGCCAGGGGTCCCTGGGTAGCCACAGGGATGAGAGGAAGGAACCAGTTTGCTGGGAAGCTAGGCATAGTGTTTGTGGGGGGGAAGGAGGAAGGGAATACATTAGTGAGAGTTTTCATTACTGGTGCTTGCACAGGTAAAATGATAGGAGATAGAGTCCCAGTCTCAGACTGGCTTTAGGTGCCATGCGGATAGCTGAGCCAGAAACAACCGGGTTGAGTTAATAGGCTTGGCAGTCACCGAACACACTGGAAAGCAATTGCCTTCCAAGCAGATGTCTGAATGAATTTTATTCCTCAAAGAATACTTCCCGCTCCTTCAAGATCAAGACCAAAACCTCTCCCGATTTAGCCTCTGGAGCGCCGAGATGGAGCGCCTGGGTGTAAACCTACTTCTTTTTCCATCATTCAAAAATTGCTTATTTTTATCTCGATTAGAAATCCATGTCTCCTTTCAGTAAACCCCAGCAGTACACCTGTTTGGCTCTTACCATGTATTTCACAGACAGAATACTAATCTCCAGTGTGCTAACTTTGCTCACCTGCTTCCTAGAGTAAAAGCCAAGAGCTTACCACCAGTACTCAGTGGCCGGCACAGTGTTCTTGCACTTTTGAAACTGCCAGTCTCTTCAATAACTGGAAACAAACATATGTATCTGCCTTCACCGGGACAGATAACTCCCAGGCTCTCTGGCAGAGCAGACGGGGATTACAACCGTGAAGGGAATCCTTGGGTAATTCCTGGGCCTCGTTTCAGACTCCCCTCAACCCTGGCCTCCCAACCCCCCTCCCCCACAAATTGTTTTCCTGAGACGGTAGTTTTTGGCAAACTTGAGGTTCACAGTGGCTTCTCTTCCTCTGTCGAATTCACCACCAGGAGAAAACAAATGGACCTTCAGGAAATGCGTGCGTGGGTGGAGTTGGGATGGCTGAAAAGCCTAGACTCAGACCTGTTTGGTTGGTTGGTTGTTTGGTTGGTTGGTTGGTTGATTGGGTTCTTGATTCAGGGTTTCTCTGTGTATCCCTGGCTGTCCTGGACCTCACTCTGTAGACCAGGCTGGCTTTGAACTCAAGAAATCCACCTGCTTCTGCCTCCCAAATTGAAAGTTAAGTGATCTGGTCATTCCCATGACAGAGGTTTTAAAGGAGAGGATGTAAAGGGGGGATCTAAGGGGCATAGTGCATGTGGAACGGCACATCTTTCATGAGGCAGTGTGTGGTCATCAACAAATACTTACAGGGCATCCACCATGTGACAGGCTCTCATGGACACAGTGACTCGCAGCAAGCTTAGCGTGCAGGCATGCACATTTGCAGCATTCTGATGAGGAACCCACTCAACAGTATTCTTGCAAAAACTATTTAAAACCCTCAAACAACCTAAATTCTAACAATAGGAAAGTTGATGAGTAAATAATGGTTAGTAAAAATGATAGAGGGCCAGATGTGGTGGCCCACGCCTTTAATCCCTGCGCTCAGGAGGCGGAGGCAGGTGGATCAATATGAGTTTGAAGTCAGCCTGGTCTACAGAGCAAGTTCCAGGCCAGCCAGGGCTACAGAGTTTCACTCTGTGATGAAGTATTTTCTACCCGTGTTTGTGAAAAGAAACCCACAGCACACAAGCTGAAAAACTGGCTCATGTAATTCATTCCATGAGTGTAAGATACAAGCTCTGGACCCTACAGATCGTTTATTTCTTAGAGGTAGAAGAGGAGATCTTACATAGATTTTTACCTTTTTATGTGCAACAAAAATATTTTTTTTAAAGATTTATTTATTTACTATTATATGTAAGTACACTGTAGCTGTCTTCAGACACACCAGAAGAGGGCGTCAGATCTCATTACGGATGATTGTGAGCCACCATGTGGTTGCTGGGATTTGAACTCAGGACCTTTGGAAGAGTAATCAGTGCTCTTAACCGCTGAGCCATCTCTCCAGCCCCAACAAAAATATTTTTAAAGAGATAATTAACAATATAAAATTTCCATTTTGGAAAAAAAAATCACCAAAAACAAACAAACAAACAAACAAAAAACAGCAATGACCACAACAGGAAAGTAATAGATCCTTGAATTTCCTGGGTGAAATTCTGTCCAAGTACATTTTATTGGCCAATCACAATGAAGTTTCCTTTTGATTGGCACACAACATATTTGTTGAGGAAACCAAGTATCAGATTGGTTTAACTGAATAATAATGTAGTTACCCACTTTCTTGAACTTATTATAAAGGAGTAAATAGCATTTCACACTTTAAATAGCTGTGGTACCTCAAAACAAAGATGACGTAAATAGTGTCTTGATTATTTATGGGGATAAGATGTGACAGCTCTCTGTCTTTCTTACAAAAGAAAAGAATGAAGTCAACTCCAGGAGCATTGCTGTTGATCCTGTTTGGTCTGTGGTGGAGGTCAGCACCACGGACAGCTACCGAGCCTCTGTGGATGGACTGCCTTATCCTACTGAAATCAAAGCACATTCATTACCAAGGGATAAAGTGTAAAGCTCCTTTAGCTTGTGGAGGATCATGCTTTAGGCTAAGAGATGAGAGTAAATATAGTCAGATTAAGCACCCATAATTTGAAATCAATTCTCTAAAATCTGAAACGCTGAAAAAAATAGTATTTTATTATATATTTACTCTGTCTTTGTCTCTCTGTCTCTCTCTGTGTCTCTGTCTCTGTCTCTGTCTCTGTCTCTGTCTCTGTCTCTCTCTCTCTCTCTCTCTCTCTCTCTCTCTCTGTGTGTGTGTGTGTGTGTGTGTGTGTGTGTGTGTTTACATGCATGCCTAATAGGCATGGGGATGCTGGAGGACCACTTGTGTGAGTCTGGTCTCTCTTTCCACCATGTGGATTTTGGGATTATACTCAAGCTTTTGGGTGGCAAACACTTTTACCCATTGAGCTACCCTACAAGCCTCAAGTATTTTGAGTGTCGACATGATACCACAAGAGAACATGCCATTTCCTGACCTTGTGATAGTTGCAATAAAAATACGGATGCATTAAAGACATTGTGAGGCATTACCTCTAAGTAATGTATAAAAGGTGCATGCTAAGCCTAGCATAAGCTGCCTCTGAGAGGCTCTACTCAGCAGCTGACTGAAATAGATGTAGAGAATCACAGCCAGACATTAGATGGAGCTTGGGAAGTCATGTTGAAGAGTTGGGGGAAGGATTGAGGAACCCAGAGGGGATGGGGATTCCACAAGACCAACAGAGTCAACTTACATGGACCCTTGGGGTTCCTAGAGACTGGACCACCAACCAAAGAGCATACAAGAGCAGGATCTATGCTTTCCATACATATGTAGCAGAGGTGCAGCTTGATTTTCATGCAGTTCCCCCAACAACAGGAGTAGGGGTTCACCCTGACTCTGGTGCCTGCCTGTGGATCTTGTTCCCCTAACTGGGCTGCCTTGTCTGGCTTCAGTGGGAGAGGATGTGCCTAGTTCTCCAGTGACTTGAGGTGCCAGGGTGGCTCGCTACCCACCCCTCTCAGAGGTGAAGGGAAGGAAGGCATGCAAGTGGGAAGACTGAGGGTGTGTGTGTGTGCTGTGACCGAGATGTAAAGTGGATAAATAAATAAATAAGAAATAAAGTCTATGCTAAATATAAATGATTCCCATGTCTTAGTCAGGGTTTCTATTCCTGCACAAGCATCATGACCCAGAAGCAAGTTGGGGAGGAAAGGGTTTATTTGGCTTGCTTCCACATTGCTGTTTATCACAAGGAAGTCAGGACTGGAACTCAAGCAGGTCAGGAAGCAGGAGCTGATGCAGAGGCCATGGAGAGATGTTCCTTGCTGGCTTGCTTCTCCTGGCTTGCTCAGCCTGCTCTCTTATAGAACCCAAGACTTCCAGCCCAGGGACGGCACCACCCCTTTGTTCGCTAATTGAGAAAATGCCCCACAGCTGGATCTCATGGAGGCATTACCCCAACTGAAGCTCACTTCTCTGTGATAACTCCAGCCTGTGTCAAGTTGACACACCAAACTAGCCAGTACAGGTTGTATCCCTGTGGCATCTAATTATGTATGCCAAAAATCAGAAGAAAAGTGCAAAACTTCAAACACGGTTTCCCCCCCAAGAATTTCAAATAAATGATACTTGAACATATAAAACACTGTAAAGCAGGACCAAGCATCTTGAAAATGGCAGTGGTTACGTCTGAGTTTTCTAAAGCAGATGGACAGATGGATTTGTCAGAAACCACGTGTAAGTACATATAAAATTACATGATTAAATGGAATTGAATATTACTGATACCAGATGCATTCTCAGGAAGGTTGTTGTCCACTAGAACTTAAACTTACGACTTTTGACTCTTTGTATGGTTACCATACTGAAGGTCTACTGAAGGACAGTATGTTGTTATGTTTTGTACGTCAGGTGGCACCTTGCTTACATTCGGAGGTAGAGTGTTTGAATATGCATATGAAAACTCATATAGCCTTACACAAGATTTGGTAGTTCAAGGATACCGTAAACATAATGTTCAGTCTTTTGAAAGACTTTTTCCTTTTAGTAGTGCAGAATAGCAATCAGAGCATAGTTTTCTTCAATTTTTAGAAATATCACTTATTCTATGTAGATGGGTATTTTACCGTGTGCCTGCAGTACCCATGGAGGCCAGTAGAGGACAACAGATTTCCCCAGGAACTGGCATTAGAGACAATGTGAGCCTCCATATGGGTGCTGGGTTTGAACCTGGGTCCTCTGGAGGAGCAGATAGTGCTCTTACTCACTGAGCCATCTCTCCAGCCCAGAATGTTCTCTTCATGCTTTCCCCTGATTTAGCCCTGAAGAGGCAGTAGCTGGTTCTTCCTTTAGAAGAGCAACCATTTAAATTCACCATTATACAATTGAAAAGAATAGTGTCCATGCTTAACCTGACAGTAGTGAGCACTCAGTGTTCCGAGCTAAAGTTGGGATGTGGTTGAATCATTTTGTCTCCAGTGTCTATACCGTAGAGGACTGTCCCCAAAGCCACAGAGGCACAGAGACTTCTGAGTCATTAATCTAATAACTTGTCAGCTCCTAAAGGGACTAAGACTCGTTGTTCAATACAAGCACATTTAACTGCTGTAAAATTAAATGTACAGTTCCCCCATCCCCACCTCTGGAAGTTCCACATCTGTGTGGTCAACCAATCACAGATGGAAAATATTTAAAAAATGCATCTGTGCAGAGCACACATTGACCTTTCTTGTTTATTGTTTGTTTCCCAAACAATACAACACACTAAGTATTGGCATTGTATTAGTGATCAAGTGTGAAAGGAGGGTGTACACTCCAGGCTGGCACTACACTACTTTATACTCTTTTACACTCTCCAATTTGAGTCTGTTTGAAAATTGGTGGACACTAAAGTCAGGAACATGGCTGCAATAAAAAGCATAGTAGGGCCGGTCCACAAGGAGAGATGTACAGACTCAGGACTAGGGAAACAACATGTTGACTCTGTTTAGCAGCTTCTGGGAGGAGGAAGAGGGAGTTTAGGGAGACCTCGTGGGAAAAGTGGTCTTTGAGTTGGATTTTGATGCTATTGGTAGGAAGGACAGGCGAATTTTAAGTAAAACTGTATGAGTGTTTAAGTACAGAAGGACCATCGAGCTGGGGACTCTGGATCTAGCCTGTCATTCAGTTAGGTGACTCAGGACAACATTGAAGATGACATGGGGTTGAATCGACTGAGTTTCTCATTGTGATAGAGTGACTTACAGGCTACATTGCCAGACCAAGCATAGCTGGCAGGAACCTGGAATCTAAGACAGATGAAGAGATTATGTGTGAGTATCCAGGCGTCATCAGCCCATTTCATGATTCAAAAGTAGATAACACCCTAACGGAAGAAGCTTCTAGATAAGGTGCCCAACAGTCACTGAGCTTGTGAGCTGTAGACAGCTGAACCTGTGCAGTGGTTAAAGATGGCCACAGATAGAAGAATGCAGTACTTTTGTTGCACCCATATCCTCTGGAGGGACATTTTGACCAACAACGGATGCCTATGTTACAGTGATCCTATTAACTTTTAATGATGGTGTTCAAAACATCCAGTGTTGGATTGGAGACATGGATGGCTCAGCCATTTAGAGCTGCGGCTGCTCTTGCAGAGGACCCAGGTTCAATTCTCAGCATTGACACAAGGGACTCAAAACTACCTGTAACTGTTCCAAGGGATCCAACACCACCTTCTAACCCCCAAGGGCACTGCATGCCCATTGTGCGCAGACATACATATTGGCGAAATAACCATATACATCAAATAAAAGAAATATATTTAAAAAAAAAAACAAAACAAGAAAAGAAAAGGAAACCAAAACACAGTAGAGCTTTCTCTAGTGGTGCACTGATTTTATGGACATTTGCCACTTCCTAGCAGGTCCTACTGTGCTTTGTGGTTTCTGATATTCAGTTTTGTTAGTTCCTGCTATTCAGACCGAGAGAGATCTTGGATTTGCATCTGTACATCCACCTATAGAGGACCAGAGCTGGTGCCCTTGTATGGATGGCTGTGCTCGTGAATTCCTTGCTGTCCTTGACTCACTGGGACACTCACCTCCCAGCCTAGAGAGTCCAGCTTCTTTTGAAATGACTGTCATTCCAATCTGCCTACTTGTTGTTATTATTTGTGCCCTGGGGACAAATGTATCTTTGAGTGGAGTGCATTCTCAAAATGGAAACAAGAAAGAAAGGGCAGTTGTGGCAAGTCCCTTCTGTGTTCGGCTCAGTCTGTCAGTTAGGGGTTGTATTGGAGTCAAGTTGCATCTGGGGGTGCTACTGGCATGTTGAGGACAGATGGGGGAGAATATGTGGGAAATGGGGATTATGAGGGAGCTATGAGAAGAGACAAAGACCAGCGTGGCAACGGATAATGGAGGAGATGTGTCTCAGAGTCCACAGTCCCAGAAGATGGGATATGGACACAACTGTGCTAGTGTGTTCTGGGGTGTAGCAGGGGCAGGGGATATAAGAAAACAAAGCTGACCAAGGACTTATAGGAAAGGACTTCATATAAGTGAAAAATCATGTATGTACAGGTGGAAAAGAAATGGATGGCAAAGAGATTTATTATAGATTTTGCAAGGACGATGGTAGGAAGATGGGGGCTGGGTGGAGAGAGACACTGCAGTAAGGGCAGGGTCGCTGGTCAGGCTGTTCTCAGCTGTGGGACAGTAGTCCACCCTTATTGGTGAGGATGCAGTTCGAGATCCCGGGATGCTTAGCTTTACAGGGATGCCTTTTCCGTACACATCAGATCTGTGATAAAGTGTGGCTTATGCATTCGGCCCAGCATGAGATTAGCACCTGACTAGCTAGCAATGAAGCAGAGGAATCTTAACAATGTACCGGAGGAAAATCATTTACATGGGATCTTTCTTAGAATAGCTTGTGTGGTGAGGTGCCTTTGATGAAGGATAGAAGTGTTGCAGAGACTGTGACGTCACAGCAGGGAGTGGTGTAGAGGCTGTGACATGGCCACAGGTCGCTAAACTCAAACCTTATTTCATGCGACACTTGATCTGATAACATAGACGGCTACCATGTGACAGGAAAGGAGGCAGAGTGTCAGGAAGCTGAAGAAAGGAAAGATCCAGAACTCAAAATGACAGAGCTGGGACAGGGCATGGTTTATCATGCGACTAAAACCTGTACCTTGTTTGAAGCCCATGGATTGTTTGTTTCTGGAATTTTTCATCTCATATTCTTAGATTATACCAAACTCTATATTCCAGAATATATCAGAAAGTAAAACTCTATATACCTACAATATACCAGGAAGTAAAGCAGCCGTGGAGAGAGGAGACACCACACCACACATCACACCACACACCACACCACAACACACATACCACACAAACCACATACCACACCACACCACACTACACACCACACCACATCACACCTCACTATATCACACCACACCACACACCACACATCACACATCACACACACTACATACCACATAACACACCACACCACATACCACACCACACACAGCAACACACATACCACATACACCACATCACACCATACCACACCACACCACATACCACACATAACACACAAACACACACATACACACCATATGCATACCACACACCACACACACACACACACACACACACACCCATACTATGCATACCACACATGCCCACACACATCACAGTATACATACATACCACACTATACACACAGACCAGATACCACACAATACACACACACCACAATACAAACACACCACACACACCATACACACACACACACACACACACACACACATACACCATACATAGATACTACACACACCGCATCACTCACAAACTATACACACAGCACATATATCACAAAGAAGCTACACACACATATGCCACACACAAACTTCACACACACAACTTTAAGACAGCATACACGACCAGGCAGTGGTGGCTGGCGCATGTCTTTAATCCCAGCACTTGAGAGGCAGAGGCAGGTAGATGTCTGAGTTCGAGGCTAGCCTGGTCTACAGAGTGAGTTCCAGGACAACCAGGGCTACACAGAGAAACCCTGTCTCGAACCCCCCCCCCCCCAAAAAAAAAACCCAGCATACATGTAAGACCCCATATATCTCATTCTAAATGTATCCTTGTGATGCTTCAGCTTGGATGTATTTAGCTAGATACAGCCTTTATTTGAAGCAGTTTTGAGATAAACACATGAAATAACAATATAGAAGCAAGGGTCACATCTGTGTGATTACTACCTGTGTCTCTTGCTCATGATTATTGCTGTCTTCACTCTAAAGCACACATGTTTTGATTTCTTTCCAGGTCTAGTGAACCAACTGGCTTGCACTGAACAGCAATGGTACAAAAAGAGTTCTACTGTGTGTCAAGACGGTGGTTGGTTCTGAAACTCATCTGAAGAGGTTCAAAGAAGTGTCTAGATGTGACATTGTCAGAGGAGGACGAAGAAGGTGACAGTGGCTTGTTGCCCTGCAGCTTGAAGGGAGACCGCATGGGTGGCAGTCCTCACTGAAGACGTGACCATGAGTGTCCCACTCGCTCCAAAGAAATCCTGTTTTGGTCAGCTGCGAGATCATCGAGAGGGAGTAAAAAATAATAATGAGAGGATTCTGAGGACAGGGGATACAAATGCCAATCAAATCATGTTGGAAGTCAGCTCCTCTTGTGAGGAGCCCAAGTCACGTGATCTGGAGGATGAAATCGGAAATGCAAATTTAAGCAGGCCACAATACCACAGCCACTTCCAGAAGGAACCCCTTCACCTTCAGGGCTTCGGGAAAGGGTCTCAGGCCGGCTCCACTAGCCAGAGGGAGTCTCAGGCTTCTCTGACTGTCCCTAGGCTACTGACTGAAGAACACACAGTAAAAAGAGGTACCCTGCAGGCCCCCCAGAGTGTTCAGGGACCAGGTCTTTCCAGCTGGAGGAATGCAGTGGTGGGTCAAGCCAGTCCAGAGGTTTCTGCTAAAAAGGATGCTGAGATTCCCAGGCACATTCCCAAGGACAAATTGGCAAAGACCCTTGACAACGAAGAGCTGAAAAGAGCAAGCAGTTCAGCAGCTGCAGCGGGCAGCATCACTCCAACGAACCTGCAGCCAGTGCAGCTGGACGTCTTGGAGCCCTGGGGCCATGTGCGTGGGCATGGGGAGGGGCCACAAGGGACACCAGCCAGTCACTCTCCAGGGAAAGTTTTTCCTCCAGGTGAAGGTACCTCAGAAGGGAACAGTGTGTATCTTCCTAAACCATCTACCTCAGAAGCCAAGGGGTCCGACCCCTCGGACACGAAGATGGAGGGGACACATGGCTTGAATGTTTATGAGGGCATCCCTCATGCAGAATCGACTCCCAGTTCAGCTTCAGCATTGAAGGAAAACCCCAGCCCCCGCCATCCAGACTCGTGTTCAGGTCAAGGAACAGGGAAGCCCAAAGTGGAGCTCAACTATATCCAACCCAGGAATGAGGAGGGACTCACGCCAGCCCAGGCACAAGGTCTTGGATATCAAGGGGAAAAAAGTAAGTCGCCTGTAGAGAGGAAGGGGCTGCTTGAGAAGGCAGACGGAGAAGCCACGAGTCAAGGGAACAGCAGCCACCACCAGCTTGGAGTAGGACGAGGCAGCAGCCTGGAAGAAATGATTGGAGTCGGTGCTGGTGTGGAGGGGTCCCAACAAGCCACCCCCGCACTGAGCGCCACTCCCGCGGGAGAGGTGGGTACTAGACTCACCGGTAAAATGTCAGCTGGTGCAGGTAGGATGGTGAGGGAGACAGCATTCAGCCAAACTGGGCCTGATGACCGACAAGTAGCTCCCGTTCTTCATGGTCCAACCGAGAACATGTCCTCTCAGGTCAGTGGGGAGGAGCAGAGGCTGGGTAGCGGGACCTCGGGAGGTGCCAAATGGTTGGCCTCAGGTCCTTTTGTGGGAGGGAACAGAACTGACTCCTCTGAGCCCTTGAGCCCTCAAGGTTGCAACTTGGAAGCCAGAAAAGGCAAAGAGATGGTAACACCTGTAGCTGAAAATAGGAATCTTCTAGAAAATGCAGCCCATACTGACGTCACCCCAGCTGGAGTAGATTCCGTGTTCAGTACCCCAGCTCCCCTCCACCCAGAGACAACTGTGAACTTGACTCATCATCCGACTCCTCCAGGTAGCAGTTCTCAGGAGCTCAACATGTTCAGTGTAGACACAGGGTCACCCTCAGTGGCCTCAGCCCCCACTGATAGTGGGCAGGTATTGAACACATCCCCAAAAGTGCCTGACAAGACTGCCTGCCCCAGTGGGATCCCCAAGCCTCTTACACATCCCAAGGACACATCCTCCTCCCAGGAAGCACTGGAGAAGCTGGAGATGGAGAAAATGGAAGAAAGGACAGAGACAAAGCCCATCCTCATGCCCAAACCCAAACATGTGAGGCCCAAGATCATCACTTACATACGCAGGAACCCCCAGGCACTGAGCCAGGGAGATGCTTCACTGGTCCCTGTGGGGCTTCCATATGCCCCTCCTGCATGTGGCATGCCTCTTCCTCAAGAAGAGAAGGCATCGAGCCATGACCTTCAGCAGTCTGCAAACATGTACGAGAAACTGAAGCCCGACTTGCAGAAGCCAAGGGTCTTCCCTTCTGGACTGATGGTGTCTGGGATCAAGCCCCCAGCCCACCATTTCAGTCAGATGAGTGAGAAGTTCCTGCAGGAGGTAAGAGGGCATCATTGTAGCATGATATATGCATTTATAGTTTTTTTTTAACATCTGTTTTTTTGTGGTTTCTTTTTGGGTTTTTTGTTTTTTTGTTTTTGTGTATGCGTGTGTGTGTGTGTGTGTGTGTGTGTGTGTGTGTGTGTGAGAAATTTGGAAACAAAGTGTCCTCTGTAAGTGAACTGCAGATGCTCAGGGATACACTGCTACTGCTACTGAAGTGTATACTTGGGCCTGGGAAATGACTGCCTAGAACACAGTGTGATAGTCAGGTTGAGATGGTCCCAATATCTGAGGAGGTTCATTCAAGCTTTACTGAGCTTGAGACACGTGGAATTAGGTAAGGGCTCATGTAAGCCAGCTTCCACCTTAAATGACATGAGTAGCGATGTATATGAGCCAGGTCAAAGCAAGGAAAAAGCTAAATTAAGCAGAGTATTCAAATTGAGGAGGCTAATCCTTTAGTTTGAAGTGTTTGACTCTGGAGAAAGTCTTGTGGTGATCTGGATGTGGTGGCACATGCCTGTGGTCCTAGCATTCATGAGGCTATGAATGAAAAAGGCTAGCCTGGGCAACTGAGTGTAACCCTGTGCCAGAAAATACAATAGAAAATCTTACATTAATACACACACACACACACACACACACACACACACACACACACCCCAATAGCATGGACGAATACGTTGGACATGGGCTTTTTGTTTGCAGTAAGGACAGTAGTAATGGCTAACATTTTGTTGCATGTTACCTGTGCACTGAGCTTCACCTTGGCAGGTGGTCCTGGGGTGAAAAGTGGGCTAAGCAAACCTTGGGGAGCAAGCCAGTAAGCAGAATTCCTCCAGGGTCAGTTTCTGCTTTCCTGATTCCTGCTCTGACTTCCCTGCACAATGGCCTGGGGCCTTGAAGCATGAGGTGAATAAAACCTTCCCTCTGAAAGTTGGTTTTGGTTGTTTCAACAGAGAGTCAAACTGGCACCATCTTGTAGCAAGCTGTCTGTTAGTTATTCTTCGTGCCAGCCTGTGGCAAATCAAGACATTGTCCCTACAGCTAAGCAGTGTTTGTCAAAGCCAGCAGGATCCTTACGAAGGCTGAGATGGAATACACATCAATAAATGACTTTAGAGTCTGGCCTTGTTTATGCTTCCTGCTGTCTGAGCCTGTAGTCAGCTCTGCGACTTAAAAACTAGCTAGCGCTTCGAACTGAGCTTTGTTTTATCAATTCTGACTTAAAGCCATAGAGCATGTGGTCTCATAGATGGAGCGTTACTCACATCAGGAAAATACAGTTGTCCACATTTGAGTAACCCCCTGATAAGTTCATTTTACTCATCAAGCAAGATGAGCTTTAAGTGGCTATTTAAAACTTTTTGTGTGTGCTTTGCCTGCATGTGGTTCTGTGCACCATGTGCATGTTATACTCAAGGAGGCCAGCAGGTGGAGCCATATCCCTGGAACTGAAGTTACAGAGGGTCAAGAGCTGCCATGTGGGTGCTGGAACTGAACCCAAGTCCTATGGAAGAGCAGCCAATGCTGTTAACTCCCGAGCCATTTCTCCAGCCCCTTGAAGGAGTCATTTTGGGAGCTCTTGATGCTGTGCCGGTTTGAGAGCATATATTAATTTTATATCTCCCCAGAGAAAAGAAACCTCGTGAAAATGGGGCAGGGCAAAGCAGGAGGGGAGCCACAGCAGGAAGAATTTGTTTGCATATATCATTTGATCTTAGGACTGCATTTGAAATCTGAGGAGTCTTTTGTTGACTCCGAGTTTTCTCTACAAATGCCCCATTGGAGAAGGAGCTCAACAAATGCTTGTTCCATAACCATAGAACCTGTTCTGTTTGGTCACAAAGATGAAAGAAGGGTAGGATTCCCCTGTTTAATTAAAAATGCACAAACTAGACATGAAAAGCATGCTTTTCACCTTGTAAACGAGTTTGTGCTTGCTATTTATTGTCACTTAGACAAAATACCAGACAGCAGTGCTGTAGGATTGATTGCCTCATCCTAAGGATGCTAGAGACAGGAAGCTTATGGTCTCAGAGAGTCTCAGGGCACTGTGCTGGGGCTGTGTGGTCAGGGCTGCTGGCTGTGGGAGGAGCCTGTGGCTGCAGTGGACCTAGTGTGCACCAGGAAGCAGAGAAGACTGGTTGGGTGGGCGAAGTATTCAAGGTTCATCTGTAGAGGTATGTTTGTGTCATGAAGACCCCACCTTTTACAGTGTCTTCAGCTTGCAGTAGCAGTGCCACCATCTTGGAATCAAGTGCAGGAGCCTATAGAGGACATTTCAGATGTTCACATTTTAAAAAAAGGTTACTCAGCAAAGCTGAAATCATTAGAGTTGCTGTGGAATGACAGAGTTTTGTGGACTTTGAGCTCTGAAAATTGTCCATTTTCAAAGAATCAGATCGGCATACTGCAGTTCTAAAATCCTTACTTATGGAGATCTGAAATGATGTGAATTTCCTTGTGTGTATGCTCATAACAGTGACACCCCAAAATGTTAAAAATGAAGGATCTAGAAGAGAGAAGTCAGAGATGGATAGAAAGACAATAGATGATGATAAAAATTTCATCAGAGTGCAGATGTTGAACCTTCTCTCGAGGGAATATGATTCGCCCTACCCTGGGTACAGTCTAACTGCCATGCATATTTCACAGTGTGATTATAATGAAAGTTTAAATGTATAATCTTTTGTTTCAGTGATGTATTTTAAAGAATGTTGTATCTATTTGAACATTAAAAGGGGATCAAAATAGGTTTTATGCCTTCAAAAGCTTGGATCAAAGCTTTTAGAGCCCCTATTAAGAGATGTTGGGAGATATTCATAGTGCCTGAACACATAACAGCTTGACATACAAAATAAATTAGGATTCAGAGCAGAATTAATTAATAGATGTATCTACCTAGATGTTGCCCCAGTACTGTGTTTTTATTATAATGTAAATAGACCACACCACTCTTCTATGCTTGTTTAATATAAAGGAACAGTGTGAACTGGGAACAGGCCAGGGGCAAAGAGCTTTCTTAGCATGTGCAAGACCCCCAATCCCCAGGACCACAAAGTCCCAAATCACATGAGAGCAGATACTCTGAGAACAGGGTGTGTATATATCAGAACATACTATATTCTATATTATACTTACACATATGTACATATATATAATTACATATATACATTTTTATGTATATACACAAATATGATTATACAGATTGTATTCTGTTAATTCTGTTAAGTACAGGAGAAATTAACAGTAATGTTATGTTACTAAACCGAGGATGGTAGAGGGAAACACAATTCCTTTATTTAACAAGTACATGTGTGTAGACACTGCTGATACATACTCTGAAATGAGCAGACCATGAGATTCATCCCTAGGTCTGTTATCCCAGAGGAATCTACTCAAACATTCCTGAGAGCATGTAGCCATGCGTGTGTGTGTGTGTGTGTGTGTGTGTGTGTGTGTGTGTTTGCACACGTGTGCAAAGCACAAATAGAGATCAGAAGACAACTTGCAGGAATGAGTGCTTCCTTTTCATTGTCTGAATCCCTGGTATTGAACTCAGGTCATCAGGCTTAACCACAAGCACCTTTACCCACTGAACCATCCCACTGGCCCCAGAACCTGGTTCTAATTATGTGAATACACAGTGCAGGCCTACAACACTTTTTTCTATTCATTTCTCTATTTTTTGCCGATAAGACATTTTTTTCTTACGAACAATTATTTTTAGATATTCTATTGATCAAATATGAAATGATAGTTTATTTACTTATTATAAGGTTAGTGAGCATAAAATGATGCATTTTCTCCATAGGTATAATGACACTTTCAATCATTTTTTGAACATTTGATAAATTCTCTCTTTTATTAACATTATTTATTTTGTTTTTAAGATTTATTTTTATTTTATGGGTATGGGGGTTTTGGCTACATGTGTGTATATGTATCATGTGTGTGCAGTGCCTGAGGGAGCCAGAAGAGGGCACCAGATCCCCTGGAGCTGGGTCACAGAGGGTTGTGAGCCACCTTGGTGGGTGCTGAGAACCCAACCCCAGTCCCCTGCAAGAACAGCAATTGCTCTTCACTGTTGAGCCTTCCTCCAGCCATGACATTATTTATTTAATAAGTAGCCACTCAGATTTCAATACATTTAAACAATGAAACTAAAAAGAAATCCTGAAAGTGAGTTCTTTTTTCTCCCCTGGAGTCTTACCATCAGCAGAGACTAAAAGCGCTCACACTGTTACACTGTCACTGCAGAGATGAGGACACTGGGCTGGAAGTGGCACCAGATCTCTGAGCAAGCAGCTAATCCTGTGGTGGTGCTCATCATTTAAGGGTGGATCTCCTCTCCTGCCTATGATTAACTCTGTCTGATTTCACTTCTTAGGTCACAGACCACCCTGGGAAAGAAGAATTTTGCTCTCCTCCCTATACTCACTACGAAGTCCCTCCCACTTTCTATCGCTCAGCCATGCTCCTTAAGCCTCAGCTGGGATTGGGTGCAATGTCCCGTCTCCCATCCACCAAGAGCAGAATTCTGATCGCAAGCCAGAGGTCCTCAGCGAGCGCCATCCATCCGCCCGGATCACTAGCAACAGCTGCCAGTTTCTATGGTTCTGATCCTTCAGGTAATTAAGTCTAACCATGACTCCCTTTTCCTGTTGTGCATTTAAATATTGACTATGAAATGTCATCACTGTGTTCTTACAATTGCCCCTAATCCTTAAGAGAAGCCACTCCCTACTCCTCCATCTGTCCGTAGACACAGATGTCCTTGAGAATTCACCTGCTGGTGCTGTCATCTTCCATGCCACTGTCACAAAATGTGGCCCTTGTTATCACCTTCTGGCTTCTTCCAATTTCTCCCTTCCCTAAAACTCCTGTAGACTCAGAAGACTTACTCTGAAGGTTAGTTGTAGTTGCTGAAAGAGACTCTCAGTGAGGAAGAGAGTCTAGATAAGGTTGCTCTGTGGGTATGTCTATGGCAAATTGTCTTCATTATGTTAATTGATCTGGGAAAGACCTAGCCCACTGTGGGCACCACCGTTCCCTGGGATCAGGGTCCTCGACTGTATCAGAGGGATGACTGCCAATTGGATTCTGTTTATTTTATAGTACTTGAAATAATACTAGTATTTACATTTTTGTGTAAAGCAATATAATGTTTTTCTTAGGATAAATGATTTGGAGTTAATTGTTGTGTAAAAGTATCTAAACATAAAAAACATTTATTCATCTTCTTTATTTTATGTGTATGACTGAATGTATGTATATATGTGTACCACCCTGCACGTAGTGCCAACTGAGGCCAGAAAAGGGTATCAGATACCTTGGTATTGGAGTTAACAGACCATTCTAAGTTGTCATGTGGATGCTAGGATCAAACCCAGTCCTCTGGAAGACAAATTTCTCTTAACCTCTGCACCATCTCCAGCCTATATTTGTGTGTGTGTGTGTGTGTGTGTATGCACATGTGTGCTTAGGTATTTTATAGCAGTTATTTTCACCCTAGAGTTTCTTGAGAGTCCCATTTTATTGAAACCATTGGGTTTTACCATTTTATTTTTGAGCCAAGTCTCATAAGTAGCCCTAACTGGCCTAGAACTCTCTATACATACCAGGCTGGGCTCAGCTTAACTCCTGCATCTGCCTCCTGAGTGCTGGGGTTACAGATGTGAGTCACCGTGCCCAGCGAGCATTGCGATTATTGTTGGAGAGAAACTTTTCCATCTCTTTGCCATTTATTACTTTGTGAATTGTCATGTACTCAGAGAGTTACTGATGGCCTTAATTTTTTTTTTTTTATAAGCTTCTGTATTGGTGATTCCCACAGCAGCTGTATATCTTAATAGAATTACCTGTGCTTAGAGTGGGCACAAGTCTGCTGCTTGTCAGTCAGTAGGCAGTAGTTTCTGGAGGGCTGTCAGCACAGCTCCCCGTGTGGGGACAAAGAAATCAGCACACAGAAATATCCTTGCCCTCTGGGAACTAAAATTTTAAAATATGGGAATGCTTTATTACAAAAAAAAAAAAAAAGCCAGTAAATTTCATGGTCTATTGAAGTAAATAAGTATAATTGAAGAAAACGAAACCTTAGTGAGGGAGATGGGGAGGCTTTGGAAAAGAAGGAAGGGGCCTGTCACTTTAAACAGAGGGATTAGAAAGGCCTTCCCAAGAAATTGTCCTTTAAGCCAATCCCGCAGGGGAGATGAGGGAGGGAGATTAGTGGTGGCTTTCTTTTTTCCTCCTGACCCCAGGCTCCTGGAATAATGACTCCAAGACTCAAATATTTTTACAAATACCTAGGCCAAAAGCTTTGGTTATTCCCTGAGTGGTTTGTAATTCAATAATCCCATTATTCTAGTCTAAGTTTTGCCACGTGTGTATTTACCTGGTCTTGAGTTACATGTGCTGGGACCCAATCCTCCTGCTCTTGGCTCTCCCCCAGAGTCCTTCCTGCCTGTTGGATGTCCCTCCTTCTATTTCCTGCCTCAGCTATAGGCCGATCAGCTTTAATTGACAGGTGTTGCATCCATACAGTACATAAGAGATTCTCTGTACAGGAGGGCGGGGAGGGGACCCTGGGGGGACACCTGAAGTATTAGTTCCAGGGAGTGGGAGGGACCAATGCAAAGGCCACTGGGAAGCAAAGGTCAGGATGGGGAAGAGAGAGGCAGGAATGGGATGGGGACCTGGGAGTTGGGGTCATGTAAAACCTCACTGCATTACTGAGCATTACTGAGAGAGGCAGCTATTGGAGGGCTTGGAGCTGGGACAGCACAGTCCAGCTCTTCCTTGTTTAAGCAAGATCTCCTTGATGTAGGTTGGAGAGCAGACTGTCAAACAACCTGTACCATAGGCGCATATCTGGAGTCTACTGAGTGACTGTCTGTTCACACAGTCTCTTCATATGGTCTGTTACGGTGAAACGGCACAAACTCAAGCTTGTGTGAGTTGTGAGAATATTTTTTTCCTTGACTGCCTAATAACATCTCAAAATTTTGTTCCCTTGGTCTTGTTAGGTTTTCCACTTTATATCCTCAGACTGATGAGAAGCATTCAAAAGAGTCAATAAAGAATCAATCAATGAACCCATTTCTGGTTTTGGTTTTGTTTTGTTTTTTTTGAGGCTCTAGCTTTTTTCTGACTCCACAGTGATGCTTAAAACCAAACTTTTGAGCCGGACACTGGTAAGCCACGCCTTTAATCCCAGCACTCGGCAGAGGCACATGGATCTCTGTAAGCTTGAGGCCATCCTGGTCTACAGAGTGAATTCCAGGACAGCCAGGGCTATACAGAGAACCCCTGCCTTAAACACACACACACACACACACACACACACACACACACACACAAAACAAACAAAATACAAAAACAAAAAGGAAAACCACCAAACTTTTGCTATCTTCTGGCCTGAGTGTGAAACTCAAGATGTCTGAATGCTCAGAACGAAGAGGGGCTTCACTGCCTTTCGTGTAGCATGAAGCCAGCTCAGTAGGGGCCATGACTCTCCATAGAGAAGTTTACTGTTAGAACCTCCATTTCTAGAATGTGGGAAGACCCTACTTCTCTGTACTGTCTTTTTAAAAAGCTCTAGATGTTTTATATTCTTTCCTCAAAAACAAATCTTTAATGGCCCCCAACATGCAGAACCCGTTAACCTACCCACTGTACAGTGTGGCGAAATGTTATTTGCCTGTATGGTAAATGTACTTGAAATACATATTTTTTTTTTCCCCTGAAAGCACAGTGCTTTTATATGAGGCAATGCTAGAACTGAATGTAATATTTTCTGTTAGGAACAGTTGAGGCGTTGAAAGCAAAATCGTTTTGAAGGATGGACGATAAAAACCTCATTCTATAAATAGCTAGAGAAATTGAATCAGCTAAATTGGAAAACTTTTCTCTCAAGATATAGACAACTGTGCTATAGATTCTGATTATTAAAATAAAATTTATTTTGAAGTTTGACATGTCCTGCAGCTTTTCTTGTAGGGATTTAAAAAACAAACAAACAAACAAACAAACAGGGTGAATCTCACCATGTTTTAAAATGGAGAAATTATTAACGTGTTTTGAAAAGCAAATAAATGGAATTAGAATATTTTAAACCAGCTCTGTCTAGCTGCTGCCGCTACCACCGCTACAAATTTAGCATAATATAGGCTGTGCTCAGTACCTCTGGATAAGAAGTCTAAAATGAAAATGTTATTTTTCTCTCCCAATACTGTACTGAAACAAATGATCATTTTTGAATGTTCTGCTTGGCATGAGAAAGCTAGTCTTGATGCATTTGGCAGCTGTGGGGAAGCTCTTCATGGGTTTCTCCGGATGACAGCAGGACCTTCCTCAGCCTCCTCAGATCTGAGCCCAGCTGGATACTAGGAAAGATGAGGGTACCCACAGAATCTGTCAGGGAGCTGCTCCCAGCACTGGGTTTGTGCAGAGCAGTGTGTGTGTGTGTGTGTGTGTGTGTGTGTGTGTGTGTGTGTGTTGTGGGACAGCATTTCAAAGGAGTGGGCAGGCTAGGGACAGCTTATCCTGATTGACATCCATGGAAGACTTCCTGGAGGAACAGGAGCCAGGTCTGAGCGACTTCATAGGGTAGACGCAGTGCAGTGTGAAGGCCCACATAGGACGAGCATGGCAGGTACTAGGGAATTGGAGTTTTTCAGGAATCAGGCCATTTCTGTGGGCGGGAGTGGAGTGTGGGGGCTGGGTGTCACTGGGAACAAAACCAGATGGGTAAGCCAAGGCCAGGGAGTGAGGAAATTTCAGGGCCAGGCTAACTTAAGTAGTTTCTGTTGTTTTGTCTGTTGGTAAGGGATTAGAAACCTTGAGGTTTCAAAACAGAAGACTTGAAAGGAGCCTCTGTTGTGAATATGGGCCGGGTCGGGTACAGGAGGTGTGAGGAAGCTGCTCTCCCATGCCTGCACAGTACAAGAGCTCTCAGATAAGAATATGAATACATTATTTACACTTTTCATACTTCCCAGATTTTATAACACCACACTTTATTTTTCAAATTATATTTTTATGCATGAGTGTTTTGCCTGCATGTATGTCTGTGCACAGCATACATGCAGTACCCTCAGAGACCAGAAGAAGGCATCAGATCCCCTGGAACTGGAGTTGCGGGTGGTTGTGAGGCCACCATTTGAGTGCTGGGAACTGAACCCTGGTCCTTTGCAAGAGCAGCCAGTGGTCTTAGCCGATGAAGCATCTTTCTGTCCACCCAGCCTGGACACCTTGCTTTTGTGAGCACTGTAGCTTTGAGTTGAGGGTCCACACTGCACAAGTTGCGAGGAGGGAGAGGGAGAGAGAGATTCTCAGGGTCTGTCTTTCTCAGGGTTTGTGTTTCTATTGCTTTGAAGAGACATCATGACCAGGGCAACTCATATAAAAAAGAAAACATTAGATTGGGGCTAAGTCCACTATCAGCATGGCAGGCAGACATGGCACTAGAGAAGGAGCTGAGAGTTCTACATTTTGATCTGCAGGCAACTAAAAGAGACTGTCTCCAGCAGCATCCAGGAGGGGGCTCTGCTGGCCAGACTCGAGCATATATATGAGACCTCAAAGCCTATTCTCCACAGAGACACACTCTAACAAGGCTACATCTCCTCCAATAAGGCCATGCCTCCTAATAGTGCCACTTCTCATGGGCCAAGCATATTGAAACCACCACAGGGTCCATGAGAAAAGGTCCCCTTTCTCAGGTCCCTTTCATTAGGCACACATTTTCTGAGCCCCGGCCCCTTTGCCTCTGAAATGAGATTAATGACATATCTTAAAGCATTCGGTTGCTGATCAGGCACCTGATCTTCAGAAGACCGTTGGCTAATCAGAACCCTCTCTTCGGACGCCAAGGCCTCGGGGCCAGGTTTCCCCCTTGCCTTCTCCTTTGAACCTCTTGGGATCTCTTAATACAACACGATATGTTCTTTTCTCAATATTCACAGCCCACTGTGGCCCCCATTGCTTCAGGACCGCTGTACTCTTTCTGACTGCGAGTCTTGTACTTACTAAGGCCCTTACTTCCCACGGCACCCTCCAAGGCCATCTCTGTTTCATCTCTTAGGATCCATCTTCCGTGTCTCTTGTATGCACAAGAGGCATACAACCTTGACCATACCTGGTACAGTGGCCCCGCCCCAGCCAGAAACTTCTGACCCATCATGCCCTGCGTTTCCTTTGCCCTTTTCTCGAAGGTCTGCCAGTGTCTTATTTGGCTTTCACAGAGTTGTTAGCATTCAGTCCACTACCACGTGCATCCTATGAGAAGAGAGGGATTTAAAGACTAAGTAACTGGGAGGACTCATCTAAGGGTGGGCCGTCTGCATCTATCACTCCCTGGCTCAGGCTCAGTAACCACTAAAGAAGGAGGAGGGGAGGGAGACAGAGCAGAAGAGCAGATGGTAGGGCAGGAGCTGTACAGTGCTGTTCCCTGCACATGAACTCACAACAGTTGTAGTTTATACACAAGACCTACAAAAGACCAAACCAGGCAAAAGCCCAGTATGTATAGGAGCCCCACCCCATGCAGTGACTCTTCAGATGCAAACGAGAGGCCATAGAGTAAAGACAACCAGAAGCCATCCTGAGTTAATTTATTGACACTATCTACATTCCACTTCCCGCCGTGGTGCCTCCAGGAATAGCTATGGGGCTCTTAGCCACTGATGGCTGCTGAGAGGGGAGGTACCCTTTTATTTTGGGTCTATGATTACTGGTGGGTTGACCCAGTGGATGGCCCCCATTCACGCTTACATATGCAGCACCAATCGGACACAATGCACCCTTAAGAATAATTTTCAAAAGGGAAAAAAAGCATGTTGGTGGGTCTTGGCAGAGAGCCGAAGGGAGGTAGCAGGTGATGGGATATAATAAAAATATATTATATATGTGCTTGAAATTTTTTCAAAGAATGAGTTAGAAATATTATTTTCAAAGAAGCAGGAGGAAGCTTGGTATCTGTTGAGTTAATTACTTATTGCTACCCTGCAGCAGTACTTGGTTGGTGCTTTTCCATGGTCATCAAGAAGTGATGAGCTCGTGGGTCTTTTAAAGTGGGGAGGACCAGCCAAGGGCTGGGCATTCAACATGTTAAGCTTTCTAGTTCAGCCGAAGTCACTTAATTCTGCTATTTCGATGAAATACAGACAGACAAAACCAGGTAGAGTTTGCCAAGACCAGTGGCTGCTCCCTGGGCTGTAATTGGCTGAATGGCCACTGTTTCTTGAGGACCTTTGAGGTGGCCAGCACTGTTCCTGTTTCTCTGAGACCTAGATATAGGCTGGGTGCTAGTCTATGTTCAGGATCCACAAATATACAGTGCTGGACTTTGTGGGGGTACAAACAGTTAAATTAATAATTGCCATAGACGTGACAGGTATTTGCTAGTGACGCGGTGAGAATGCACGGCAGGCTTGCCTGTGTGAGCAGGGAGTGGGTCAGGAAGGATGCAGTAGACAAGGTGAGTTGTGCTGCGTTTGGAAGGATACATAGGGGTTTATCAGTCTGGGAAAGGGTAAAGGTGGAAAGAGAGAGACCATCGGTAGGATCCAGATCCATTATAGGGACTCCAACTCTGGAGGGATCCTGGGGAAGCTGTCGTAGTATTGGGGGTTTTAGCAGACAATTCACTCACACATGGGAATTTGAATTCCTGTGGACATTAGACTGGACTTTCTAAAACGAGTAATTGTGGCTACACAGAAACCTTAGGCAAGGGTTCAGTGTTGGGCGACTACCCCATGGATGTATCCTGAGGCAGTGAGAAAGGACAAATGAATTCAGGAGAAAGAGAGACAAGGTAAATCTAGGAGTTAGGCAAGAAAGGAAGTTAACCAATTTCTAAAGAGGCAACAGAAGCAGAAAGTCAGTGGAAGACAGAGCCCTGGGGGCAGGGCCAAGGAGACCACGAGAAAGCAGCTTGGGGGTCTTCAGCAAAGCTTCTGAAGAAGGAAGTGACCAACCTAGAAGTGACCCTCGTGGTTTCATGGGAGGCAGGACAAGCAAAAACAGCCAAGAGGCTGTTGAGACAGGAAATTAGGCAGCAGTTGGTGACCTAGTTTTGAGAGAACACTTTTAGTCAAACACGGGGGTGGAAGTCACATATTAGTGGGGTGATGCATGAATGAAAAGTGAGGAAATAGGAACAGAAGAGGATGATTTTTAAATACTAGCAAATGCAGAAAAGAACCAGGGGTGTTAGTAGAGACAGGGGTGGCATTTCAGAGTGTGGGAGGAGATGCTTGCTGCAAAACGATCTGGAATAGGAAAGAGAGGGAGGCGCTGGGAGAGAACTTGGCACTAATCCTCCCTGGGGTACTGGTGAATGATGGGAATGATCCCACGTGGGGCCACGTGCGGAAGGATGCACCTTGGGATAGGAGGCAAAGGCAATAACTCTTCAAATGCAAATGAGAGGAGAACAGAGTAAAAAAGGAACACACAAGTTAAGAGAGTAATTTATTGACATCGAAGTTCTACTTCACTGTGGTATCTGCAATGTGGATTGAATCAGATGGGAAACACCTGTGTAGGACAAATCGGTGCATTTCTGAGATGGCAGAAGGGAACATGGCCTAATTGCAGCTCCTTTGGCATCCTTTAATTTCTCCTTTGCAGATTTAACCCAGTGCCTTATACACTCAGGGCAAGGACTCCACTGAGTTTTTCCTATGGTATCTTTAAATATTTTATTGATTCATTTATTCTTACATGTGTGTGCCTCCATGAGTATATGAGTGTGTGTGTGTGTGTGTGTGTGTGTGTGAGTACATGTGTTTGGGTGTGTGTGTGTATATATTGAGAGAGAGAGAGAGAGAGAGAGAGAGAGAGAGAGAGAGAGAGAGTGTGAATGAGCGAGCCATGGGTCTGATGTGTGAGGGATGAGGACATGCCACAAGTGGAAGAGAGTGTGGTCAGGCCCAAGGGATGGTTCACACAAAGGCTGTTGTGGCTTCAGTGTCAAACATGAGGGCAGGAAGAGAAAAAGACTAGAGAAACCTGGAGAGACCCAAACTGTGCTAAGGACTCTGCCTTTTACCTCAAAAGCAAGATTGTGTCCCCCAACGGTTTGAATACTTGCTTTTTCAAAGGTGAGGTTGGATGGAAGTTGGGAGAAGAAGAGTGGGTGGGGTTGTCAAGAAGGAGCAAGACAAGGAGTCCTCTTCAGGAAGCTGTGTCAGGACACTAACAAGGAGAGCCCAGCTAAGATGGGAGTGGAGGCGGGGGATGGAGATCAGGAGAGGCTTCACAAGTAGATTTCACTAAACCCCTGCCTTAGCTAATATTTCTCAGAGACTCAGAACCAAGGAAAAGGAGAGGAAAAGATTTATTAGGAAGAAGTGGCTCTTTATACCGCACTATGGCAGACAGTCTTCCTGAGTCTAGTTCAAGGCCAGGTTCAAGTCTGTGTCCTCTGACTTGCAGATGTTCCTGCCACTGCGTCCAGTCACAGTGTCTTACTGTCACCTATGAGTCCTCTTCCATCTCTTGTTCCTTCTTCAGTACCCCAGTCACCCTGGAACCTAGGAGATATGTAGCTTGAGCATCATTGTGATGACATCTCTCTGCAGGGTGTAGATTCAGGGAAGATGATGGTCCAAGCACAAGGGAAGACCCATCCCCTGGCTCAAGCAGCCCAGCAGGGGGAATTGAGTCTCCTGGTCCTTTCCAGAGCTCAACAGGTTGGCTGATGCCCACACCCACTGGAAAAAGCCTCTGCTCTCCCCACCCTGCCAGTTCAATTCCTAATTTCTTCCATAAACACACGCATGATTAGTTTTTAACCTGGTACACGAATATCCCCCTACTCTAGTTAAATCTATATATATAATTAGCCTCCAGACCCTGTAGGCCAAGTTCACTTCAGAATAGACTGGGAAGGGAAAGGATAATGAAGAAAAGCCAGGGATCAGTAATACCAGCCCCAGCTCACCTGTGTAACAAAATATAGGGCGTTAGTCAACCCTTCTGTAATTGTTACTGCCTTATAAAAAGAGGACAAATGTTCTGGAAACTCATATGCCGGGCTCTGGCCGTGAGTTACTGTGGAGCCTCAAGATGTCTGTTTTGTTTGTGAGTATGTATGAACCCAGCACAGTGTCTTTTCTTGGGGCTTTCATAGAGTCCAAGGGGGTGTGGCATAGCTTGGGAACTTGACAAGCCCCTGAGGTCCATGTGTTAAAGGTTCGTCTCCATGATTGCAATATCGAGACCTTTGGAAGGTGGGGCCCAGAGGGAAGTTCCTGGGTGTGTGCCCTTGAAGACATTTATGGGTCTTACTCTTTTCTTTTGATGTTGGGACTGGAGGTAAGTATTTTGTTCTCTGTAGTTCTCATTTTGCATGCCTACCAGAGGCTTCAAAACAAAGGTCTGTGTGTGTAAGTACATTCTCAGTAATTAAGTTCGAGAGAGACAGACAAAGGCAGAGGCACTCAGAAAAAGAATGACTGAGAGAGACTGAGAGAGACAGACAAGAGAAAGCTATGAGGCAGAGTTCTGCATTTCTGAAGACGTTTTTTTAGTCTTCATTCACTACATTAAAAGAAATTTTCAAGGCTGAAAACAGTTTCCTTTTAAGATGTAACAACTTCTGTTGTTGATCAAGAGAAATTATTATGCTAATCTGATGAGAAGAATGTGGGTGACATTAATCCCCCCCCCCCGTGCATTTTATAACCCTCTCTTCCCATTGCTATTTTTAAGATTTCCAGGTATGTGTGGTGTGGTGTGTGTGTGTGTGTGTGTGTGTGTGTGTGTGTGTGTGTGTGTCTGTGTGTGTGGTGTGGTGTGTGCACAAACATTTGTACATATAAGGATGCACATATCAGAAACCAGGGAGAAATCATCTTGCTAAGCATTAGTTCAATAAAGGCTTGGGTCTCCTCGCCGCTGGTCAGTCAAGCTGTGTTCTTGCCATTTCTTGACCTATCTGCCCCTCCTCTTTGTCCACCTCTCTCCTTCCCTCCCCTTCTCTCCCCTTTCCCTCCATCCCTCTCTTCCTCCACTTATCTCTTCCTGCATCTCTTTTTAGTTTGGTGTGGACCATTGCCTTTTATTTGCATGATTTCTCTGCCAAATGTTCCTTCAGTGTTTTAGACTAAGCTGGATTCCTTTCTCAACCTCCGCTGAATTGCCACTTTCCTAATGATGGTTTCTAAGAATGCTTTCTGGGTCATCTAGCCTATCTCCTAGCACGGCCTCTTTATGTTATCATGACAGCATCCTCTCATGTGAAGGATGTGACTTTTAAAGGATGTTGGTGTCTCCTTGTCTCCAGGGCAGTCTTTCTTCTTTGTTGTTGGTTTTGTTCTGTTTGATTGCTGGAAGATTTCCCCAAGTTCTCTGTGATCATTCACTTGGCAGTTGTACAGGATGAACTTGAGTTCATTTGTGCTAATTCTCTGGGCGTCTATGTCCCTCATGCTGGGGCTTGGCAGGGCTGGAGGTAGTGGTCAGAACCTGGGAACTGGGCATCCTGTGCCTACAGGAGAGTCTCCATGCTCTGCACTTTTTTTTTTTTCCTGGCCTGCCCTTGGGCCTATGTCTCTGCTCACCTGGCTTCCCAGGATGAAGGTCAGTGGCTGCTTCCTCTGCAGCAATCCCAGCTGCCTCTTCACTGCAGCACACACACACTTTCCCCCTCCTCCTCCTCCTCCTCCTCCTCCTCCTCCTCCTCCTCCTCCTCCTCCTCTTCCTCCTCCTCCTCCTCCCAGGCAGTCAGGGACCTTTACCTGTGTTTTATGTTCCAGAATACTTGGAGTACCTGGCTCAGTAAGTACATGTCTCTTCTCTTTCATGTTTGAGGTTTAAGTGTAGAAAGTGCTTAATGGAAAATACTGGGTGACTGTTGGCTTTGAGTTTCAGCGTTGCCACTTGAAATGTAGCAGCTCTTGTTTGAAAGCAACTTTCATTGGAAAGAATTTAAAAGCCCAGGTATTCCCCACTTAAGCTGGCGGTGGTCTGCCCTTCTGCCTAAATGAAGTAAGTGTTGGTGGCCACAGCATTTCCAATCTTGTGATTGTAAAGGCTTTAAGGAAAATTGGGCTTTTAAATCTAATCTGGGGGAGAGGTCTTTCATTGTTCTCGCTGCATAATATTTGAGTACTTTGCTTAGCAAATGCAGCAGCTGAGTTCATTCCTCTTCCATTCTGAACTGCCAAAGCTGCTGATCAGGAACAGATGAGTCTGCAGAATTCACTCCAGATCCTTCCATGCCTTTGGACTGGAGTTGGATGTACTGCAGCCAGTCCTGAAAAGCACTAAAGTGAATGAGATCTGAGTGGGGCTCCTCAGCCGTGTTTATAGCGCAAAGGCTGGCAGCTTGATGCCCTAGACAGATCTAGGATCGAGTGATCCCTGGCTAGTGCAAGGTCACCTTATGTTCAGCCCATCTTTCTCCGACAGCTTCTGTTTGTACACAGCCATTTGCAATACTTTTATCATTGTGCCTCTGGCTGTTTTTCTTCTGTTCAGTCTTGTGCTCATTCTCCTCTCTCAACTTGCAGTTCCTATCTCTGACAGAAAGGTTTTGGCCCATTTATCTCCCAGCCATTGTTTTGCTCTGCTACAGAGGGAAATAAGCCAAGTGATGTTTGTGAACCTCTCCTTTAAACCAGATCACCTTAGCTGATGTTTAGACCTAACAAAAATGCAGACTCAGGCATTGAATCCTGTTTACTCCAGTACTCCATAAATGGCTTGCTTATTTATTCATTTTTAATTATTTAGTTTTATGTGTATTTTGCCTGTGTGTATGTCTGTGTGCCACCTGCATGCCCTGTAACCATAAAGGCCAGAAGAAGGTGTCAGATAGGCTGGGACTGGATTTATAGACAGCTGCAATCTGCCTTGTAAGTGCTGGGAGTTGACCCTGGGTCATCTGGAAGAGCAGCCAGTGCTCTTAACTGCTGAGCCAGCTCTCCAGCCCTTATTCCAGAATGTGTGTGACTCATTTAAGTCATCAGAAGATGTCAAACTTAAGATTACAATCTCAATTTTAAAAATAGGGCATAGATAGGATTATTTGCTCTTGTAGATTATTTCTCATTTTTGAGTGTTTTTCTTTTTTTTTTTTTAAATATTTATTTAATGTATGTGAGTACATTGCTGCTGTTTTCAGACACACCAGAAGAGGGCATCAGATCTTATTATAGATGGTTGTGAACCACCATGTGGTTGCTGGGAATTGAACTCAGGACCTTTGGAAGAGCAGTCAGTGCTCTTAACTGCTGAGCCATCTCTCCAGCCCCGAGTGTTTTTCTTAAAACTTTATACTGTTCACAGCTCCCAGTACTAATGACAACAACAACAACAACAACACAAACATACACACACACACACACACACACACACACACATCTTCCCCCACCCCATACAATAAATAACTCTCATTTATTTTCCTTTCTGGCCTAGATATTAAAAAGTGCTAGTGAACCATAACTATTGATAAGAATTTCTTTCCCCCTCTTTTTTTTTTTTTTTTAAAGATTTATTTATTTATCTGGGCGTGGTAGCACAGGCCTTTAGTCTTAGCACTGGGAAGCAGAGACAGTTGGATCCCTTGAATTGGAGGCTAGCCTGATCTGCATACCAAATTCCAAGCCAGCCAAGGCTACACCTTAAGACCCTGTCTCAATAATTTTTAAATTTATTTTTACTTTATGTGTATGAGTGTTTTGCCTGCATGTATATCTGTGAATCCTCACCAGCAATACCCACCTGAGTCCTCCTCCTCCCATTCCTCTCTTCCCTCCTCCCCCTCTACCTCTTCACCTCCCTCCTTTGTCCCTTTCTCCTCCACCTCTTCCTCTTCCATGGGCACCCCATTGCCTGGCATGACCAGGCTGGGCTAAGAGTCCCCTTTCTTTTCTGCTCCCTAGCTCTGGGTCCTCGAAGCCCATTTTACCATCAGTCTGTACACTGTATCTGAGGAGGGCTTTGGCAGGACCAGGACACATCCATCTTCAGTTTCCCTCTGATGCTTCCCCCTTTCCCTTTGGTGGCGCATTACCTGCCCCGCTTCATGGTAAGCCCAGGCGACCACAGTATATGCTGATGCCACTAACATACGTTTTAGTCATCATCTCTTGGGCTGGGAAGGGTTAACCTACTGCTCATCCACCTGCCTCCCCGTATCTCTTGTTGCTGTCTCAGTCTTGGTCTCTGTTGGCATCCCTCCTGGCCTTCTTGATCTTTCTCAAACCAGACTTGTTGTTTTTGTTTTTGTTTTTGTTTTTTTTTTATTTGTTTTTTATTTTTTTTCTTGTTCTTTCCTTATTTTGAGAAGACCCAGTGGCTTAGAAATTATTTTCATTTTTTTTTTGTCCTAGATCTGAAGGCTAGAAATCCAAACTCATATATCAGTAGGGTTGGTTTCTGTGGAGGCTTCTCTTTGTTTATGGGTGAGAGCCCTCTCACATGCCTTTTCTCTGTGTGCACATACAAGGGGGAAGGTGCCACTAATGTTTCCTCCACGGTCACTGGACAAAGACACCACCACCCTTACAACTGCAGGCACCCTTAATTATCCCGCAAAGCTGTGCCTCCAAGGACAGATTCCTTCCAATTGATGAAATTTTTTCTATTTTTCTCTCTATATCATGAGTTATTTATAATTGCATCAGTTCATAGGCATTTGGGTTGTTTCTGGTTTTTGTCTGTTATTGACTATGTGATCGTTTTCTTATCATATGAGTTTTGTACAGATTTTTCTTCTTGGATATTATAGTACTCAGAGTTCTTCAGAGGAATATATAGATATATTTGTATGTATTTTACATATATATCTATGAATATATCCACATACACATGAATATATCCACATATACATATATGTTCATTCAGTGCAGTCTCCACATTCCATATTCTATCAGTAACACTTGCTACCTATTAGCACGGGTTCACTGCCCCATCCATTTCCTCTAAGCCCTCATTGACAGCTTTTTTGAACACCTATGGACTTCTTCTGGAAGTCTCCTTGAAGCTCCCGAGATGACTTCATTCCTGTTACCCAAAAGTTCCTATCGCATCCCATCTGAAGCTGGCTCCAGAGCCATTCCTATAGTGTGAGTCCTTTTAGGACAACACAGGTACCCAAATCGCACTCAGTTCCATGTTGCCAAAATAATATAATAACACTAAAGATCAGTAATTTAAAACTACAGCAAGCATTTGCCATCCAATCATTTCTGTGGGCCAGGAATTGGGAACGTGTTGATGGATTCTTTCTGTCTTGGCATTCCCCACTGGGTTGCAGTCAGGTTTGACTAGTTCTACGATCATTTGAAGGCTGCCCAAGGATGAGGGGCATACAGTTCTGAGATGAAGGTGTTGTTGGCTGCTAGCAAGAGACTTCACTTCTCCAAGTGGGAGAACTGTTTAAATGTCCTCATATGAAGCCTGGCTTCTTGAGGTAGCAATCTGAGAGCAAAAGGATAGTGGTGCGATGTTACTCATGACCTCCATAGTATTGCATCACTCACCAAAGCAATCCTCATTCATTGGTGGGGCTTACTTGGGAGCCATCTTGGAAATCAGCTGTTACACACCTTGACCATGTCCTGATTTTTCTTTTGTTAAAAGAGATACTGGTTTGCCATTTCAATAAGTGTGGCATCAATGTTAAGAAAAAATAGCAAGACTCTAGCTGTTTGCACAATGGTGCTCATTATACACCAGCCAATACACTATATCTCTTCTAGCATAATAGAAGTTATGGTAGTTATATTATGAATAGATAGTTGGAGCGGTTTGAATAAGTAGCTCCTCACAGGCTTATGTGTCTGAATGCTTGGTCTCTGGTTAGTGGCACTATTTTAGGTGCTGCAGCTTTGCTGTGGCAAGTCCAGCACCAAGGGAGAGATTTGAGAGCTCCTAGCTATGTCCTACTTTTCCAGCTTGATCTTGCTTGTGGTTAGGGATGTGACCGTTCAGCTTCCTGCTCCAGCCAGCCAGCATGCTTGCCTGTTGTCATGCCTCATCACCATGGTGGACTCTTGTCCCTCTGGAACTTCCTTCTGTAAGTTGCTTTGTGTGTGGTGTTCTAGCACAGCAACAGAGAAGTAGCTAATACAATTGTTTTATTCTCACTTTCTCCCGTGAGGAAATGGAGGTGCCCGGAGCTTGAGTTTAATCATGTTAAGCCCAGGTCTGCAGTCTGGGCTTGCAGCATGCTGTTTATCTTGCTTTGTCTGTGTCCTTCTTTTTCTGGGAGGAGATGCCACCTTAAACAGAGTTTTGTCTTGTCGAGAAGGAAGCGTGTGGTCAAACAGCGGCTGGGTGAGCATGTGCAGAGCGGCTGGGTGAGCATGTGCAGAGATGCTGAGCTGCTCCTCACTGGTGCGAACATAGCTAAGTATCTGTGGAAGAAGAAGAAGAAAAAGCACTCATAAACAGTAACTGGAAAGAAAATTGAAATTAAAGAACAATCTGGCTCACATTACCTAAATATGCTATAAAGACCCCTGTGCCTGTGTCCGGAAGTCAGAGGCTGTCTCCTTTCACCTGCTGAGGTGGGCTCTCCATTCTTTCTGCTGTGCAGATGTACTTCACACAGACTTCCGGCCAGTCTCCTGTTTCTATCCCCCATCTTGACCCAGGACTGCTGATGGGAACCACCAGGTTTGACCTTTTCTGTGTGTTCCCAGGAATGGGACAGGGGGGTTAGGCTTATGAAGTGAGTACTTTTCTCCACTGAGCCACTTTTCTGGTCTCACTTGCATGGCTCTTCTTACATTCAGCATTTCTACTTTTATTATAATTATTAATGCATACTAATTATAAATGCTAGGGGTTTCATAGTGCCATTTTCTGACATGTAGAAGTCATGCTTCGATTATATTCACCCTGACTACTTTTCCTGACTCTTCCTTCTCTCCCCACTGCTATGGTCTCGTTAATCCTCTCTAGCAGTCTTTCTACTATTTCCAGATTTTTGCTTTTGCTTTTGAGGCAGAGTCTCTCTGTGCCCCAAAGGATGGCCATGAGTCACCTCTGAGTGTTGAGATTATAGATGTGTCTGGTTTATGAGGTTCAGGGGCTTGAACCCAGGAGTGCATGCATGGTAGGCGAGCACCCCACTAATCACACCTACAGCCTCCTTCTCTCTTCTTCCAGTTCATACTGAATTGGATTATTCAAAATTTACCTTTTTTAACATTTTAATCTCACTGTCTGGGATGCGTGATAGTTGGACAATGATGGATGGGACTTTATCGATATAGTGTTACATTACAAATAAATGATCTTATTCTGCTCTGTTGAGATTTTGTTTAGTATTGTGGAGCTGTAATTTAAAAGACAACCTATATAAAAAGAAAAAAGCTCAAATAAATAAAATTCATTTCATTCCAATGGGAAGATTTGCTTTCTTCAAAGACTTTATTTTTCAAAGGAAAAATAATATTACTTTGAAATAGCAGCGTGTCTTGCAGCTTTCAGCAGAGAGCAAAATCTCTTTTGTTGTTTGAGCAGGGATTTTTTTTTCTTTTGCTTTCTGGCAAAAACTTGTCAGGAAATCGAGCTTTGATTAAAATAAATGAGTTCAGTTCAGCTCCCATGCATGAGGCCTGGACATTTGATCCCAGAGTTTTAAAAATGTTTATTAGCTTTGAATTTATTTTAATTAGCTTCCCCATTATGTTGGCATTTGCTTGGAAGGGATTTTGATGGGTAATACAAAACATTTACTGCTCCTCTCTGGTCCAAGTGTTTTTGTAGAGAACACACACTGACAGATCAAATTCTCCAGCCAGTGTAGACCCTTTAAAAGTTTGGCTGATTTTGAATGGACCTAGAAAAGATCCCATGGAGTGAGGTAATCCAGACTTGAAAGACAAATGACGAATGATCTCCTCCATCAGAGGCTCTGCCTCCAAATCTTCAAATAGAAGTGAAGTCCCCACCCTTCATGAAGCAAATTTCTCTTGGCGACACACAGAGACCATTACAGAGAACCACAGCCAGTCAGAATGCAGAGGTGTGGAGCCCAGTCCCAAGCTATATATGTACAAACATTCCTGCGCCTGAGGCTCAGGGATAACTGTGGAAGAGGGAGTGTGTACTGGCTAGTTTTCTGTGTCAACTTGTCACAGGCTGCAGTTATCACAGAGAAGGGAGCTTCAGTTGGGGAAGTGCCTCCATGAGATCCAGCTGTGGAGCATTTTCTCAATTAGTGATCAAGGGGGTAGGGCCCCTTGTGGATGGTGCCATCCCTGGGCTGGAAGTCTTGGGTTCTATAGGAAAGCAGGCTGAGTAAGCCAGGAAAAGCAAGCCAGTAAGGAACATCTCTCCATGGCCTCTGCGTCAGCTCCTGCTTCCTGACCTGCTTGAGTTCCAGTCCTAACTTCCTCTGGTGATCAACAGCCTTGTGGAAATAAGCTCAATAAACCCTTTCTTCCCTAACTTGCTTCATGGTCCTGATGTTTGTGCAGGAATAGAAACCCTGACTAAGACAAATTGGTACCAGCATAGTGGGGTATTCCTGTGACAACCTGACCATGTTTTGGGGAGGACTGTGGAAGGACTTTGGAACTTTGAGCTAGAAGAGCAGTCACTGGCTGTTAAGAACTATGTGGGATATTCTGTAGGAGCTTGGAAGATCATGTTGAGAACAGTGCAGAGATGGAGGCCTGGCTTGTGAAATTTCAGAGGGAAGATTAAAGACTCTTATCAGGGCCACGTTGTTTTGATTGTGAAGATTCTGTGGTTCTGGTTAGCTGGGGCTGAAGTATCAGCTGTGATTAACAAGATACCAGAACTACTAAAGAGAGAACTTTGCATTACTGGGACTATTGATGCTGATTAGCTGAAAGTAAGAAATTAGCAGTGATTAAAAGAGACCACCATCATTGAGGTGACATCTTCTGGGAAGTGTTTTGTGAGAGCACAAAGAGGCTGTGTGCCAGAGATAGTCAAGGTTGTACTTTGTGCTGCAGCAGAACTTGGTAATGTATAAGAGTTACCCAGGTGGTACTGGTTTTGACAGCACAAAGGGGTCATGAAGAGCAGCTGAGGCTCGGCACAGTGAGAGGCCATGGAAGGCCATTGGTGAAGGTGCAGCCTCAGTTTGCAATTGATGGCTCAAGACTGAAGGTGTCATTCGAAGGAGTTGAGGCATGGCACCGTAAAGACAGTCTATGAGAGGCTATTGGTAAAGCCTAGTTACAGCAGTGTTTTGGGAATGCCAGTACCATGCAATGACCACCAAGGACAGCAGCAGCAATGGAGTACAGGCATCTGGAGCCCAGAAGACAAGATGTGTGCTACAAAGGGCAGAGCTGGAGAGGTGACTCAAGCCCTTAGAGGAGCCCAGAAGATCGTGAGTTGGATCCCAGACATTGGTTTTGCTTTTGATTGTGGCTGTGCCCTGATATTTTTCCCTCTTGAAGGAAGAATGTATTTTAGTGGAGCCCACAGTTAAGAGACTTTGAATTTTAAAAGATATTGGACATTTTAAATTGATTGGACTTTTAATATGTAAAGACTGTGGGACTTTAGATCTTGGGGATAAATAAGAACATAAAGGTTGAGGCTTAATAGCGATGTGTTTGTGTGTCAAGTTGACAAGGGGTCAATTGCACTGGCTAGTTTTGTGTGTTAATTTGACAAAGGCTGCAGTTATCACAGAGAAGTGAGCTTCAGTTGGGGAAGTGCCTCCATGAGATCCAGCTGTGGGGCATTTTCTCAATTAGTGATCAAGGGGGTAGGGCCCCTTGTGGGTGGTGCCATCCCTGGGCTGGAAGTCTTGGGTTCTATAAGAGAGCAGGCTGAGCAAGCCAGGAAAAGCAAGCCAGTAAGGAACATCTCTCCATGGCCTCTGCATCAGCTCCTGCTTCCTGACCTGCTTGAGTTCCAGTCCTGACTTCCTCTGGTGATCAACAGCCTTGTGGAAGTAAGCTGAATAAACCCTTTCCTCCCCAACTTGCTTCTTGGTCATGATGTTTGTGCAGGCATAGAAACCCTGACTAAGACAGACTGGAAAATTGGAAGAGCCAGAGGAGGGGAATTTGCTGTGGGTTTGTATTGCCTAGTCATGTCAGAAGCTACACCCATAAAGTCTCACCAGCATGACAGTCCACACATGAGATGAACAAGGACAAAGACAACAAATAATGCTAACATGAATTAGAGCCTCAACCCCAGACGAGAACTACAGGCAACTAAGGGATACTGAGAGGGAAGAAATCGTCTTCTCCAGAGACAAGCAAGTCAGTTGATTATCCAGTACCAAGTAGTCAGCCCTGTAAACACACACACACACACACACACACACACATACACATAAACACACACACATATATGTGTGTATATATGTATACACACACATATATATATATATACACACACACACACATATCCCCCGGGGGAGAGAGAGGTAACAGATCTCTGTGTTTGAAGCTAGCCTGATTTACATATTGAGTTCCAGATTAGTCAGGGCTTGATAGTATAAACATCTCCTTAAAATATTATAAAGATACCAATATTCTGAGTATTATGTATCAACATTATATGTATGTGTGTATACACACACACACACACACACA
>JADRCD010204014.1:0-33794 GCA_019843815.1 Montemys delectorum
GGGGGGGGGGGGGGGGGGAGGAGGCACACTCCTCTAATCTCAGCACTTTAGGGACAGAGGCAGGCTGATCTCTGAGTTCAAGGCCAGTCCGTATTACAGAGTGAGTTCGAGGACAGTCAAGGTACACAGTGATACCCTGGAGGGGGGGGGGAGTATATTACTATTATTTTTAATTATGTGTGTGTGAGTACAGGTGCCCAAGGAGGCCAGAGGTGCTTAATCTTTTGGAGTTGTGAGCTGCCTGATGTGGTTGCTGGGAACTGAACTCAGTCAGGTGTTCTGCAAGAGCACAATAAACTCTTTCTTAACCATGGAGCCATCTCTCTAGTCCTATTTCATTTTTCTTTATCCTGTAGAAAGAAAGTCATAGCTAGGTATGGTGGACCACACCTGTAATTCTAGGAGGCTGTGAGAAGGATTGATAATTCCACTCCATCATCCTTGATTGGGCTACACAGCAAAACCCATTCAAAACACAAGACAAAACAAAATAAAATAAAATGTAATAACAGAGAAATGAACATAAAAGTTGGATCATGAGTTGGAGAGATGGCACTGACTGCTCTTCCAGAGATTCTGAGTTCAATTCCCAGCAACCACATGGTGGCTCGCAACCATCTGTAATGGGATCTGATGCCCTCTTCTGGTGTGTCTGAAGACAGCTACAGTGTATACATATACATCAAATGATATTTAAGTAAATAAATAAATAAAATAAAAGTTGAATCATGCCAGGCAGTGGTGGCACACGCTTTTAATCCCAGCACTTGGGAGGCAGAGGCAGGTGGATTTCTGAGTTCGAGGCCAGCCTGGTCTACAGAGTGAGTTCCAGGACAGCAAGGGCTACACAGAGAAACCCTGTCTCGAAAAACCAAAAAAAAAAAAAAGTTGAATCATACTGTTTGACTTGCCAGCATTGTTCTTTGCAGATGAATCTGAGAGATAAATGTGCCCTTACAATGTAATATGCAACCATAATCAAGCTAATTGTTATTGTAATAAGACAAAGCAGTTCAGACTTCTTGGAAGTTATCTCTAATTGAGGGTTTTTTCTGATCTACTGGCTTCATTAGGAAAGAATAATTCAAAATATAACATTGAATCAAATATTAGTTTTTTGGTCTGGTTCTCTTTTTCCTGTACTGTGGATATATATGTATATTTAATGTTACAAGAGTTTTTGAAAAAGAAAGAAATGAATGTTCTGTTATGGTTCTAGGAAAATTAAACCCAGAGCCTTTTCAATTCTAAGCAAGTACTCTACTATTCGGCTCTATCTCCACCCCTAAAACACTGATGAGGGCTGTCTTGATGGCTTAGAACAATATTCTCAACATGTGGGTTGCAACCCCTTTTTTTGGAAGGAGGTGGGGGTCAAATGACCTTTTCACAGGGGTGAAGTCACCTAAGACCTTAGGAAAACATACAATTATAGCTCACAACAGCAAAATTACAGCTAGGAAGTAACAACAAAAACAACTGTATGGTTGGAGAGGTCACCACTACATGAGGAACTGTATAAAAGGGTCACAGCATTAGGAAGGTTGAGAACTGCTGGCTGATAAGGCAAAAGAACTTAGTGTACAACACTGATATCCTGACTTCATTTCCAGGAACACACAGTGAAATGAGAACCACCTGCCAAAATGTTGTCACCCCCAACTTCTGCATACCCACTGGGGCACATGTGCCCTCTCACATAAACAAAATAAAAATAAAAACCAGTAATAAAAATGCTGCTTATAAGTCGGGCAGTGGTGGCACACACCTTTAATCCTAGCACTTGGGAAGCAGAGGCAGGCAGATTTCTGAGTACGAGGCCAGCCTGGTCTACAGAGTGAGTTCCAGGACAGCCAGGGCTATACAGAGAGATCCTGTCTCGAAAGACCAAAAAGGAAAAGAAAGAAAATGGTGCTATGTTGCTTATAACCTAAGTTAGAAGATTCAAAGTAGGTTTGTTTTGTCTTTGTTTTTTTGTTTTTTTTTTTTTTTTGAGACAGGGTCTCTCTATTTAGTCTACTGAGCCAACCAGTTGCTGCTCAGTAGACCAGGCTGGCCTCCAACTCAAAGTTGCCTCTGCCTCTGCCTTCTGAGTGGAGGGTTAAAGGCTTGAGCCACCATACCCAATCCCCTCAATGTGGTTTTTATTACTAAATTAAAGCTTTTAGCAATTTATTTTTTGCTCATTTTATTTGTGTGTATGTGCTTGCACGAGCACTCCTCAGAGGTATGGTAGGGAGCAAACACTCATGGTCCTCATGTGGAGGTAAGAGGGTCACTGTGAAGCTGGCTCTTTCTTCCCACTTTATTGTAGGTGCTAGCAATCAAAACCAGGTCATCAAGCTTCCCAGCAAGTACACTGGCACTGGCTAAACCATGTCACTGGCCCAGATTCTAAGTTTCTGATGAATGATCATATCAATCATTAACAAAGCCGTAAATACCTGACTTTCTCCATCTAGATGAGGTATATGCCAAGTTTAAAGTGATTTTATCTTTGACACATCCCTTAGTCTACCTTTGACATGACTCTGGCAGTAAACATATTATACAGATGGCTCTGTCTTTCCCTGCTCTCACCAACTAAAATTTCTTTGTTTGTTTGCTTCTTGAGACAGGGAATCCTGTAGCCCACACTGTCCTTGGACTCACTCTAAGGAGCTGAGGGTGAGATCGACCTTCTGATCTTGCACCCATGTTTCAAGAGCTGGGCCACTGACAAATGCTGCCACACCCAGCTTTACCTTTTCTACTCCATTTATCAACACTGCTTAGAAATTGTCTAACACCTAACACAGTAGTTGTAACACTACCTCATAATTCAAATAACATAATGATCTATATTTGGAACTTTTAAAATAACTATTACATGTATTGGCATGTGTATGTGTGTAAGAGTATGCACGTTTGTAACACATATGGGGGGGGGGTCAGAGGACAACTTGTGGGAGTGAGTTCTATCTACTATGTGTATCCTGTACATCTATCGGGTTGTGAGGCTGGTGGCAAGCATGTTTACCCATTGAGCTATTTGCTGACCCTAATTTGGACTTCCTAAATCTAAAACATATAATGATGTCAGGGGTAGAGACACAGCTCAGTTGAAAACAATGTTTGCCAAATATGCACAAAGCTCTGGGTTCAATCTCCAACACCACACAGAATAAGTGTGGTGGCATACACCAGTAATCTTAGATCTTAGTGCTTGGGAGGCAGAGGCAGGAGAGTGGGAAATTCAAAGTCATCCTTTGCTACATAGCATAGCCAGTCAGGGTTATAAGACTGTCTCAAGAAGAAAAAAAATTATAAAATGACTTTGATTCCACCTTCCATACATGAAAAAAGGGGAAAAAAAAAAACAAGCCAGGCAGTGGTGGCACACGCCTTTAATCCCAGTGCTTGGGAGGCAGAGGCAGGCAGATTTCTGAGTTTGAGGCCAGCCTGGTCTACAGAATGAGTTCCAAGACAGCCAGGGCTACACAGAGAATCCCTGTCTCAAAAAAAAAAAAAAAAAAAAAAAACCAAAAAAGAAAAAAGGAAAAAACAAGAGAGAAATCAAGTTTGATTTCCATAACCCATGAGCTAATAGAAAATGGACTACCACAGTTGTCCTCTGACCTCCACAAGCACACTGTAGCACTCACAGCCCACACTCATCCATACTAACACAATTAAAAAAAAGTCTTTTTTTAAACCCAGTATCATTATGTAGACCAGGTTGGCCTTGAACCCAAAAGATCCACCTGTCTCTGTTTCCTGAGTGTTAGGATTAAATGCATGTGCTGCCACATCTAGCTAAAACCTCAAATTTTTAAAAAAGTGGCACAAAACAGAACCATACAAGACAGTTTCATATTTAAGCTATGAACAAACCCAATCCCCCTCCTTTGTTACCAAATAAATAAGACTTTATTGCTTGCCTCTTCTTTACACATTCCAAATAAGTAAATTTTACTACTAAGACAATGGAATTGAAAAAGAATGTCTCAAAGAAAAAGAAAACATAAAACCTATCTTTGAAAAAAAAAAAAAAAAACAAATGTGAGAGAAAAAGAAAAAGAAAACCAAACTAGACATTCTGAATATTAATGGTATTGTTTTATTAGTATAAAGTTTACTGCCAACAGAAGCCAGGAAGTGGCATATGCCTTTATTTTTTTTTAATTTATTATTATACCTAAGTACAGTGTAGCTGTCTTTAGACACACCAGAAGAGGGCATCAGATCTCATTATGGATGGCTGTGAACCACCATATGGTTGCTGGGATTTGAACTCCGGACCTTCGGAAGAGCAGTCAGTGCTCTTACCTGCTGAGCCACCTCACTAGCCCGGCATATGCCTTTAATTCCAGCATTCCAGAGGCAGAGGTAGGGAGATCTGAGTTCAAGGCCACCCTAGTCTACAGAGCAGGTTCCAGAACAGCCAGGACTACACAGAGAGGCTTTGTCTCAGAAACCAAAATAAATAAACAACAGCAATAATAAATCTTAAAAAAAAAAAAAAAAAAAAAAAAGGCCAGGTGTGTTAATGCATGCTTTTAATTCCAGCACTTAGAAGGCAAACCCAGACAGACCTCTAGAAACTGAAGGTCAGCCTGGCCTACAAAACAAGTTCCAGGACAATTGGGGTCCTCACAATAGTGAGACCCTGTCTCCAAACAAACAAACGCAACCAACCAAACAAATGCAACCAAACAAAACTAGTATAATACTGTATACTACCCCTTTTCTTTTTTGGAGGATGCGCGGCTGTTAGAGACAGGGTTTCTGTAAGAGACAGGGTTTCTGTATGTAGCCCTGGCTGTCCAGGAACTAGCTCTGTAGACCAGGCTGGCCTCAAACTAAAAGATTCACCTGCCTTTCTGTCTACCAAATGCTGAGACTAAAGGCATGCACCACAGTGTTTTATCTGGAGCATATTGAACTTTCTACTCTAATATAATATACAATAAGCTTATTTGGTTACAGTTCCACAGTCAAATGGTCAATTTGCTTTTTATCAGAGGAAAATCAACACCACACCTTCTGGTATGTGGTGTAATATCGATGACTTCTTTCAGTATCTGTATAGCTGTCTATAATTTCTTTGATGATGCCCATAAGTCTCTTTCACTTAAGTGTGAATGGCAATGCTAGCATGGCAGGGGAAGTAAGGGCAGACACACAAGCAAAAGTACCACAGTGTTTCAAGGAAGAAACTGTAACAGAACTCAAGAAACAGAAATACACCTCAGGCTAGAATCTATTTTCATTATAATATTAGAATTGATTAAATCACAAGAAAAAGATAAAAACCTCTATATACACCAGATCCACAATTCTAGACACTACAAGACTAGTATGGCATATGCCTGTAATCCTACATTCCTAAGGCAGCAGGGAAAAGCTGCAAGTTCAAGGTCAGCCAGGGCTACAGGTCCTTACTTGTCTCAAAAAAAAAAAAAAAAAAAAAAAAAATCGAGGATATCAAAATAAGATTTCATTAATTACCATGCTCAGAAAACAGGTCTGACTCCCAGCACTTGGGAGTTAAAGGCAGAAATATTCAGAACTAAGGAGTTCTAACCAGCCTAAGCTACATAGGACTGTCTTTAAAAAAACCAAACATGACCTTTGCCACTCTCAGAAAATAGTAACTATTCCTTCACCCTTTGACACTGTATCACTGAACTTTCATTTCCCCCTGGAGAAATGTATGTATGAGTCCTGGTTGTACTGAAACTCACTTTGGAGACCAGGCTGATCCTGAACCTCAGAGAGCTGGGATCAAAGGCATATGCCACCACAACTGGCTTACCACTCTTAGTCCCTAAAAAGTTTTAAGGGGTCTAAGACTCTAAACTCAGTCATGAAGCATGTGCAACACCCTGTGTTCAATCCTCAGAACAAAGATACTTTAGAACACATCACTCAAACAGAAAGTGCATAAAATGTAAAGTATCCCAGGTATAAAGGAGTAAATCAGGATAGTTAAGTGTTTTAAAAACATTTTTAAGTCATCAGTTAGAAAAACAGCTAGGTAAAGGCGTATGCTACCAAGTCTAAGAAGAGCTTCATTCCTAGAATCTCCACACATGGATGTGATATGTATGTGTCCACAATTAATACATAAGTCAAACCTTTTAACTCCGAAGAGTTAACTGTAGGGTGCTTGTCCAGTATGTAAAAAGCCCTGGATGTGGGGGGCCAGGTGGTGGTGTTGGGTGGTGGCTGGTAGTGGCTGGTAGCGGCACACGTTTTTAATCCCAGCACTTGGGAGGCCGAGGCAGGTGGATTTCTGAGTTCGAGGCCAGCCTGGTCTACAGAGTGAGTTCCAGGACAGCCAGGGCTACACAGAGAAACCCTGTCTCAAAAAAAAAAAATAAATAAAAAAAAAAACAAAAAACAAAAAAAACCAAAGCCCTGGATGCAATTCCCAGCCCCACATAAAGTGGATATGGTGGTGCACAATGGTAATCCCGTCAACCAGAAGGTGGAAACAGAAGACTCAAGGCTACTGTAACCAACAGGCCTAGGCTATGTGAGACCCAGTATTAAAATAATTTTTTTTTTGAATCAGGCTCATAACTATAACACCAGACCAAAGAATGCTGACAAAGAGACTGCTAAGAGGTCAAGGTCAATGTGGCCTACACAGTAAATTCTAGGAGATCCTGAGTTAGAGTTGAGATACTCTCTCAAGAAACAAAAACAAGGTCCAGGCTTTAATCCCAGAGAGAGGAATGTGGATTTCTATGAGTTGGAAGCCAGCCTCATCTACATAGAGTTCTAGGCCAGCCAAGAACTTAGAGACCTTGTCTCAAAACAAAATTGTATTTTGGTTATATAATATCATTAAGACCTAAATAGATAGATATAGTGGCATGTATCTGTAATCTTAGCACCCAATTCAAGTAGCAAGGGAAGGAGGATTTAGAGTTTAGGACCAGCTTAGGCTCCAAAGAAATTCCTTATCTCAAGAAGGACAAAAAAACAGAAAAGAGAAAGGGAAGGGACCAGAGCTGAGAATATAATTAAAGAGTCCCTCTACAGTACTCTAATTAGAACTTTATAACATAACGAAAGTATTCTACTAGATAATATAAGGCCTTGTCTAAACAACAATCACACACACACACACACACACACACACACAGAATCGAGAAAAAAGAAGAGTACAAGAACATTGTTAGTTGTGGTGCTTGCCTTTAATCCCAGCACTTGGAGACAGAGACAGGAGGATTTCTGAATTTGAGGCCAGCCTGGTTTACAGAGTGAGTTCCAGGACAGCCAGGGCTATTCAGAGAAACTCTTGTCTCAAATAAATAAATTAAGGAAAGAAAGAAAGAAAGAAAGAAAGAACGAACGAACATCTGCTATTTCTCTGATCTTTAGCATACAAGAACAACCTTGAATAAGGATCAGACTAAGAGCATAGTTGTCCAAGTCTACTCTTGGACTCCTACAAACTAAATGCACAATCACAGTAACCTTGGAACCACAGCTCTTTCCAAACCCATTCTCCCACCAAAAGATCTTTTTTTAAAAATAATTATCTTTCTCTTTACTATTCATATAGAATTAGAAATGTGGCCTTTTTTTTTTTAAAGATTTACTTATTTATAAATAAATAAATTTATAAATGTAAGTACACTGTAGCTGTCTTCAGAGGTACTCCAGGAGAGGGCGTCAGATCTCATTACGGATGGTTGTGAGCCACCATGTTTGTTTTGTTTGTTTTGCCTTAATTATATACCCTGTGTCCTTTGTGAATTTTTGGTTTGTTTTGTTCTAAAACAAAAAAAAAAAAAAAAAACAAAAAGAAAAGGTTGTCTGGCAGTGATAGCATACATCTTTGATCCCAGCACTGGGGAGAAAGAGGCAGGTGATCTGAGTTCAAAGCTTATCTGGTTTACAGAGCAAGTTCCAGTACAGCCAGGGCTATACAGAGAAACCCTGTCTTAAAAAATAAAACAACAAAAAATCTCAAGTAGTCCAGACTTGCCTTGAACATTTAACAGTCTTGCCTCAGAGTCTTAAATCCTGAGATTACAGGGTGCTGCAACGACACACACCAGCATACCTGACATGCCTTTACTTTTTGAATCACTTCTAGGGAACCTTCAGGTGATCTTCCTTTGGTCACTCTTGACATTCTTCATTTGCTAAGAACCGTATCAATTTGTCATCACTATTTTGAAATTGGTTTCATACCTGAATCAAAAATTTTTCCCTCTTTCATACTTTGATGATTTTATCTAAGTTTTAATATCCCAAGCATACCTGAAGTTGATTTATTGCTAAGGACATTTCTCCCAATTGGGGGGGGGGGAACTGTTGGGGATTGGTTCTAATGCTCTGTCTTAACTCGGCTCCCAAAATCACACAGGAATCTGCGTATCTAGACGTTAAGGGTCCCTGTCCCCAGTGGGTTTTTGATTGGTCAATAAAGAGTCAATGACCAGTGGCTGGGCAGGGTGAAAGAGGAAGGAGTTTTAGGATTCCCAGGCAAGAAGAAAGGGGATTCTGCTGAGAGAGGGGTGTAGGATAGACCACACCATGATGGGGGAAGCAGAGAGATCACAATTAAAAGCAACTCCCCTGCTTGGGTCTGGAGCAGCAAAGATAAAATACAGATTTAGAAAGTGTTAACAAAGGAATACTGTAGGTAAGTGTGTGCTAACCTCGGGGAGGTTTGGAAGTGCCCAGCCATTGAGCTACTCAAAGCTTATCAAAATTAAGCTGATTATACAAGTGCAAGTGTTTGGGGTGTGTATCTGTGTTTGTGTATGTGGGGGCACCCATGTGCCGTGTGTGTGTGTGTGTGTGTGTGTGTGTAAGTCATAAGTCAATTCATTAGAGTTATTGATAGGATGTCCATATTGGGCTCACATCCTGGTCTCTGCAGTCTCAGTTTAACTGGCTACAGAGGTGCATACATAGTAGGCCAAACTGAAATAGACTACAGTGCCAGATTATTTTCAGTTGTGTGTGTGTGTGTGTGTGTGTGTGTGTGTTTTTCATTCTCGAATCCAGAGAACCCTGGTGGGTGGCTACAAGCACAATGACCCACTGGGCGCTCAGTGCAGATTAACAATTCACCAGTTACAGAAAACAGTAATAAAAATCTGTCCATTTGTTTTCTCTTGCACATCTGCATTGGAACAGCAACTCTAGGCCATAGTATTAGACATGTGCATACAAACATACACACAAAACTTGTTTCTGTGACCTAAATAATGAACCTCTTTTCAAGTAAAAGCTATTCTACTATGACAAATGGCTCACAAAAAATGCTAGGGTCACAACTCAATGGTAAAAGGCTTCCATGGCATGACTGAACCCATCACTTTTGAAAGCTAGTATCAGGGAAGAGAAGGGAAGGGAAAGGGCCCCCAAAAGGCATCCTATAAACATACTACATAAAAGTAACAGATGGCTTTCTTACTATTTAACATTGCGTTCACTTAAGCAGATTCTAGAAAGTCCTTGAGCAAATGTTACTACATTTTTTTTATTAGGATCATTACTTTATTCCCTATGCTAGTAGGTGAGAAGGGCACTCAGTATGGATCTGCTTTTAGTAAACACCAGACTCCAAATACCTCTCCCATCTCCCAGCCAGCACTGAAACAGGCCCTGCTCCCTCAGGACACCTGGGTAGGCCTACTCCTATCCCCAGCCCAGAGTTATTGATAGGATGACCATATTGGGCTCACATCCTGGTCTCGGCGCAGTCCAGTTTAACTGGCTACAGAGGTGCATACATAGTAGGCCAAACTGAAATATAGACTACAGTGCCAAATTATTTTCAGTTCCTAGGAAAACCAAAAATCAAGCTATGGCAAGATGGCTCAGCATGTAAAGGTCTTTGTGTTGCCAATGTTGTTGAGATGTGTTTGATCTCTGAGACCAGCATAGTGAAGAGAACTAACTCTAACGAATTGACTTCTAATCTCCACACATACACACATATGGCGCATGGGTGCCCCCACATACACAAACACACACACACAACACATGCACTTGTATAATCAGTTTGTCCAAAGTAGAAAAACCATGATCTATTTGGATTTTCAAAAAAAAAAAAAAAAAAAAAATCAGAATATTTGTGAGCAGTCAGTAATAATCTCTCACACAATTTTTTTTTTTTTAATAAAAAAAATTTTTTTTTTGAGACAGGGTTTCTCTGTATAGCCCTGGCTGTCCTGGTCTACAGAGTGAGTTCCAGGACAGCCAGAGCTATACAGAGAAACCCTATCTCAAAAAAACCAAAAAATAAATAAATAAATAAGTGGTTCTAATCTTTAAAAAAATACACCTATGAGCCAAATGTGGCAGCTCACGCTGCAATCCCATGAGAAAACTGCCATGAGTCTCAAGCAAGGGTAGACTACAAAGTAAGGTCCTGACTTTAAAAAAGAAAAAAAAAAAAAAAAAAGAAGAGGTATTTTATTTTTACATTCCCATCTATTTTTGTAACCCTTTTTTTATTAAAAATCTAATGCACATAACAAGAACCATTAGTTTTCTTGGATACAAATACTAAAGGCCTTGATCCTGGATCTCAATGGGAAATATAGTCAATGGCAGAGTGTAGAGGAGAGAAGTCTAAAACTGAAACATAACAATGTATCCTTTATGATAAGTGAAACTTGGTCAAAAGCCCATCTAGAAGCCCTTGGCAAACAAGACACAGATCTGGACAAAACAAAACAAAGAAAAACTGTAATTGCCAGGCTAAAAGGCCATTTATTTGTGTGCCCTATAAATCTACTCTTCATAATTCATGATTCAATTATACTTGTATAAAATATAAAATCCAGGCTAGAGATACAGCTTAGTTGGTAGTACTAGTCTTGCTCAAGGCCCAGGGTTCAGTCTGGACAAGTGGACATGGTGGCACATGCCTATAATCCTAGCATTTGACAGGTAGAAGAATTAGATGTTCAATACTACTCAGCTAGTGAGTCTGAGGCAGTCTGAGCTATGTGAGCCCCTATCTTTAAGATAAATAAACACCAGATAAAACTGCTAGGGAGGCCGGGCGGTGGTGGCACATGCCTTTAATCTCAGCACTTGGATGGCAGAGGCAGGCGGATTTCTGAGTTCGAGGTCAGCCTGGTCTACAGAGTGAGTTCCAGGTCAGCCAGGGCTACACAGAGAAACCCTGTCTCAAAAAAAACAAAACAAACAAAAAACAAAAAAAGAACATATAGTAAGTACTCTTGCAGAGGACCCAAAATTTGGCTTCTAACACCCATGGAGGACACCTACAGTGCAACTCACAACTGCTTCCTACTCCCTCTTTGGCTTCCGTCCGTCCGTAGGCACTGCACTCACAAGCACAAAACCCACACAGATATTCATATATACACATCATTTTGAAAAAAACAAAAAGGCAATCTTCTAAAAAATTATCTTCGATGAGCAGTGGCAGTACCTTTAATCACAGCTCTCAGGAGGCAGAAGGAGGCATATCTCTATGAGTTTGAGGCCAGCCTGGTCTACACAGAGACTTCCAGCCAGGGCTACACAGAGAAACCCTGTCTTGAAAAACAAAAAATACGTAAATATACTTTTTTTAAAAAATGGAAAAGCCAATCTAAATTTGATCCCTATGATATAACCTACACATTAACCAAGTTACTTAGCTATCTAAGGCACAATTATTTCACTTAAAAATGAAAGGCAGCTACTTCTTAGGTATTATTATAAAAACTGAGATATACACAAAACCCCAAGAATACTGTTTTGTTTCTTCATTTCCTTAAAGTTACAGTTTTACTTGTGCTTGTGGGAGCACATGTGGAGCTGTCAGAGGACAACTGTGGAGTCAGTTTTTCCTAGCATGTGGGCCTCGAAATCAATTCAGGTGATCAGACTTGCCAGGAAGTGCCTTTACTAGCTGAACCATCTTATACACATCTTATTTAATTTCTGAAACAGTGCCTCACATAACCTAGGCTAGCTTCAAACTAGCTTACATAACCAAAGATAATATGCAAATCCTAATTTTCCCTCTACCTCCAAAGTTCTGGGATTATGGAAGCTCACCACCAGAAATAGCCAGAATCTTTAAAAAAAAAAAAAGAGGGTTGAGCTAGAGAGATGGCTCAGTGATTAAGAGCACTGACTGTTTTTCCAGAGGTCCTGAGTCCAATTCCCAGCAACCACATGGTGGCTCACAACCGCCCCGTAATAGGCTCTGATGCCTTCTTCAAGTGCATCTGAAGACAGCTTCAGTGTACTCATATACATAAAATAAGTAAATCTTTAAAAAAAAGACAGGGTCTTGTTATGCTCAACTACTTAAAACCTTAAAAGGCTACATTAACTTCAATAATCTAAACTTGAAAAGATATTTCAAGATATATTACTCAAAGAGCATCTTCCTGTTTCATTCCCTCTTCAATGCTGGCTCTAAACCAAGGGACAGTACTGATAGTTTATCAATATTTTTTTCTTTTATTAAAACATCCAGAGATAAATATACTAACTATTCTCATTTTATTATTATTTGTTACTATTAACATTACCATGGTGCTAAGGATCAAATCCTTCACAAATTAGGGGAATACTCTAACACTGAATGTATTATACCCCCAGCCCTTAAGTATTTTTAAAGACATGTTTTTTAGAAACTATAGCATAATAATTTACAAAAGGGACTGGGGATGTAATTAGTAGTTGAAAACCTGCTATACACATACACACAAACATAAATACATAAATAAATAGAACATTGGGCTGGTGAGATGGCTCAGAGGGTAAGAGCACTGACTGCTCTTCCAAAGGTCATGAGTTCAAATCCCAGCAACCACATGGTAGCTCACAACCACCTGTAATGAGATCTGACGCTCTCTTCTGGTTCGTCTGAAGATAGCTACAGTGTACTTATTTATAATAATAAATCTAAAAAATAATAATAAGATAAAAAATAAAAATAAATAGAACATAATTTAAAATATAATAATTCCATTTCTGAATTGGTGATTTAACTCAGCAGGTAAAATCCTGTGTATGAAAGGCCACAGCTGTAATCACAACACTTTGGAGGTTGAGGAAGGGGAGTCGGAAACTCAAAGTCACCCCTGGCTATTGCTAGTCACCCGAGGCTAGTGCTAGGATGAGATATATAAGACATGGTTTCAAAACAATTTTTCCATTTCCAATACCATTTATGCAAAATACTAAGACATTTAGAATTTTAAGTGGGTTATGTCAGAGCAAGTGCAGAAAATACAATTAAAATGTATGTACTAACATCAAAGAGCTCAAAGGATCTATTTCTGGTTTTAAAAGCTTTTTACGGGGCTGGCGAGATGGCTCAGCGGGTAAGAGAACCCACTGCTCTTCGGAAGGTCCTGAGTTCAAATCCCAGCAACCACATGGTGGCTCACAACCACCCGTAATGAGATCTGATGCCATCTTCTGGTTCGTCTGAAGTCAGCTACAGTGTACTTATTTAATAATAAACAAATCTTTGGGCCGGATTGAGCAGGTCGACCAGGACCAGCAGAGGTCCTAAAATCAATTCCCAACAACCAGATGAAGGCTTACAACTATCTGTACAGCTACAGTGTGTACTTATATGCATAAAATAAATAAATCTTAAAAAAACAAACAAACAAACAAACTTTTTACTTCATGGGGGCTGTCAGAGGCCAACTCTGGGGAACTGATTTGGTTCTTTTCTTTTACCTTGTGGATCCCCAGACGCTAACTCAGGTCAGATTTGGTGGCAAACTCCCTAAGCCACCTTTAAGGCTGTTACCTTTTTTATTATATTTTTAAATTTTTTACTATTGTGTATATTATGTGAGGGGACATACCTGTTGGGGTCAGAAGACAACTTTTCGGAGCTGGATCGCTCCTTCTGTCTTCCAGGGATCAAACTGAGGTTGTCAGGCTTGCAGGGCAGAGGCTTTTTACCCACTGAGCCATCTCATCAGCCCATAAATCAGATTTTATATTACCTCAACTAAAGCATCGAAGAGTCTCCCTGCTTAGTTTCCAAATGACAACACTCATATCCTAATAGCCAGTTTTCAATATCTTCATTCAAAATCCTGTTTGAACCTGCTAGATATAGATACCTGAGGGCCATTTTTCCTCAAAACTGTCTGTTTTCAATTTTATTAGGTCACCTTGAAATTCTCTTCTCTAAAAAGCATTAGAAGGTTTTCATCGTCAGTATTCTCCTAAAGAATTTTAAATTAATAAAAAATAGTAATAAAGCTTATATACTTTATACCTGCTTCATAAGCCTTGCTATAGGAAAAAAGAAAACAAAGAAACAAAGAAAGAAAGGAAGGTAGACAAACAGACAGCCTTCTCTGGTATCAAATGTCCAAACTGAATCACCTCGAACTTCGGTGGATCAGATACAAATCCTTAAAATGCCTTCAGATGGATGCTGTGATGTGCTGCAGCTTATACAGCAGGGCACATGACCCCCAGGCATTTTCAGCAACTCCCAAATCCCTCGCTGCTGAAAAACTTCTCATAGCATTCTACACATAAGACTATTAAACAGTGTTGATTTTAAACCAGTTGAAATTGCTTTGTCTATTTATCAACCCAATCATCTTCAAGAATTCAAACTCTTCCAATTGCCTTCTGACATAGCTAGAGCTACGTTGAGTAAGCTCAAAGGAATATAAAAACTTGAGTTCTGAGGCTCATCCCTTGACCTAAATTGCTGTTGCCAGGAGATGCGGTAGTAATGCGGTGATTTGCAACTGAAGCTGTATTTTACCTAGAAATAGCCAAAGGCTACTAAATCCTTTATTGTCTCCAACTATTTCTGCAGTAACAATTTCAACAGCTAGAAGCCGAATGATTCCAATTCCGCCTTTGTTTTGTTTTTGTTTTTTGTTTTTTTGCTTTTTCTTTAATGTCAGCCATCCCACGGACGTCATTCTCAGATCAACATTTGCAAATGAAGAAAGAAAAATCAAGGTTCAGGGACGAGTTATCTCCAGTTTGGAAAGGCCATTATTATGCTTCTATACAAATCTTGGTAGGTCTCGAAGTTAAGTTTACACCAGTCCACAGACCTATATCTTACTGTTTCCCAACCCAATTAACGGCCCGTAAACAACAGCAGTTTATTTATGCCCAGAGAAGGCTCAATGGCTCGCCTCAACAAAAAGGCCCCTTTGATAAGTAAGGGTACCCTTTTCCAGGGTGAAGACTAGGTTAGATAAGACGATAAAGGGTTTGTTTATCACAGTGAGAAAACGGAGAGAAGATTCCCAGGATCATGGGGCGCGCAAAATCCAAGGGTTCCATAGCCCTGGCCTGAAAAACCGCTGGCCCCAGCCTTCCCAACCCTCGCCCTCTCCCCCGGGGGCCAGCCCCGCGCCCGCACAGGCCCCGAGACAGCCAAAGCGCAGCCCCCACAAAGCGCCCGGCCGGGGAGCCGAAAGCCCAAGGCAAACAGGAGGAAACCCGAGTTTAAGAGGCGACGTGAACAGGGATGAAGCCGGAGACGCGGCCTCATCTCAGCCAGGGAGGCCCCTAGAGAAATGAGAGACGGGAAAGAGAGCCGGCTTACAGGGCGGAGCGGAGAGCAGGAGGAAAGGGAGCCGGGAGAACAGGAGGGAGGCGGCCCGGGGCTCGCTGCGAGCCCTGCGGGGGGCTCCTCGACGACGCCCGTGTTTACCTGAAAGTCTCGGTCCTCGTTGAAGCGGGAGAAGCGGTCCGCCATTTTGCCGCCTTCACTCCTCCTCAGGACGAGGCTCTCCGGTTCGCTCCTTCCCTCCCGCGACACCCGCCCCCTCCCTGTTTCCACGCCTCCTCCCACGCCCACCGGGCGCGCGCAGCTGGCGGGGGGGGGGCGCTGCGGGGGGGGGGGGAGAGGAAGAGGATGGGGTGGGGTGCTGGGAAGGAGGGAACAAGAACGCGTCCCGACCGGAATCCCGAAGGCGCAGGCGTCTTGCAGGCCTGGAGGCGGAACCTTCCCCTCACCGCTCGGTTTCACGCCCGGCCCCGAGCGACCCCAGCGGGCCGCGCATGCGCGCTCGCGCCGGAGTGTCGCTAGCGCTTCCGGAAAGATCAGCAGGGGTGGGCTTGCTCCCTTAATGGGGTTCAGAAATCTTTCTTTCTTATGTTCATATTTACAGTCAAGTTCACCCTGTATTATACTGTATGATACTATACAGTAACATGATATCTGGCCTTACAGCTAGAGAGTACTTTTAAGTGGTTTTTTGGTTTGATTTTGTTGTTTCGTTTTGTTGACAGGGTTTCTTGTAGCTATGTAGTAGAGGCTCGCCTCGGAAGTCCAAGGAGGGTACTTTTGAAATTGATACATAATAGCATTACTTAAGAGGTAGCAAAAAAGAAAGAAAGAAAGAAACTCTATTCTCAAAGGGCTTCCATTCCAGGCAGGAAGTCAGATAACCAATAAAATGACCTAATAGTTGTAAATATTAACGAGTGTCTAAAAGTAGGCATAGCCCTGCTTGAGGCTGAGGGAGGATTAAGACAAGCTTATCCTTGGCTGCATAGGGAGTCCAAAGCTAGCCTGGGCTATATAAGACCTTGCTTCAAACAACAAAATCTATGTGAAACTACAAGAGGGGAAAAACTGTAATGAAAGGAACGACCTATCTTAAAGCTACCTATAAATCACGGCATAACAAGGGGCCCACAACCTTGGAAAAGAGAGACCCTTAACCACACGGCTGCCAAGAAGAGCTTGACATTTTTTCTTACTATTCCCCCCATATACATATATATATATATTATATATATGCTCATGTCATATATGTATGAATATACATACATATGTGTATATAATATATAAATATGGATGCTCATGTTCAGAGTCATTGGAACCCCTGAAACTAGAGTTACAGACAGTTACGAACCGCCATGTTGGTGCTAGAAACAAGCCCAGGTGCTCTGCATGTTGAACAAGTGTTTTTTTTAATGTATTTATTTATTTATTGTATGTAAATACACTGTAGCTGTCTTCAGACACACCAGAAGAGGGCATCAGATCTCATTACAGATGGTTGTTAGCTACCATGTGGTTGCTAGGATTTGAACTCATGACCTTTGGGAGAGCAGTCTCAGTGCTCTTACCCGCTGAGCCATCTCACCAGCCCGAACAAGTGTTTTTAACTGCTTAGCCATCTCTCCAGCAGTTGTTTTCTTTAATATTTTCACAGGCCAGGGGAGGGAGGGCAGCTTGTCTAATTTTACCTAGTGTAAGATTGCTTTGCCTGCATGAATATATGTATGTGTATCAGCTCTTAACAGCTGAGCCATCTCTCTAGCCCCCTCCACCTTATTCTAAAACAAAGTCTTTCCTTAAACCTGGAGCTCTCCCTAGTCAGCTAGCAAGCCTCAGGAATTTGCACCTGGCACCAGGGAAGGTGAGGGTGTGGGCAGAGCTGAAAGTCCAAGGGACTAATCACAAGGCAGTCAGTCTAGAGAGCAGTTGGATCCTAAATCATTTTCTTCACTCAGGTAGCAGCTGGAGGCTTTCTCTGGAAATGCTAAGCAAACAGTTCATGGACTTTCAACGTGCCAGCTCGAATCAGGAAGATAATTTGCTGAAATGAGAGGATCTGTTAAAAACCAACTGTTGCCAGGCGTTGGTGTCTCACACCTTTAATCCCAGCATTTGGGAGGCAGAGGCAGGTGGACTTCTGAGTTCGAGGCCAGCCTGGTCTACAGAGTGAGTTCTAGGACAGCCAGGGCTACACAGAGAAACCCTGTCTCAAACAAACAAACAACAACAAAAACCCAACTGTCTTAGTCACCGTTTTAGTGCTGTGAAGAGAGCCCATCTTAAGGCAACTCTTAAAAAGAAAAAGCATTTAACTGGGGGCTTACAATTGCAAAGGTTTAGTCTATTATCCTCAAAGCAGGGAGCATGACAGAATGGAGGTAGGCACTGCAGCAGTAGCTGAGAACTATATCCTGACTCACAGCAGGAGGATGTAGGGAGATGAGACTGGACCTGACAAGGGCTTCGGAAACCTCCAGTGACACACTCCCTTTGCAAGACCACACTTCCTAATCCTTCTAATCCTTTCCAGCAGCTCAGCTCCCTGGTAGCTAAGCATTCAAATATATGAGGCTATGAGGACCATTATTGTTTTGGTTTGGTTTGGTTTGGTTTTTGTTTTTCGAGACAAGGTTTCTCTGTGTAGCCCTGGCTGTCCTGGAACTCACTCTGTAGACCAGGCTGGCCTCGAACTCAGAAATCTGCCTGCCTCTGCCTCCCAAGTTCTGGGACTAAAGGCATGTGCCACCACTGCCTGGCTATGGGGACCATTCTTTTTCTTTTTCTTTTTCTTTTCTTAAATAAATATATATAAATATATATTTTTAATTAGGTATTTTCTTTATTTACATGTAAATTTCTCCTTTCCCAGCTTGGGACCATTCTTTTTCAACCCACCACACCAATATTCTAGTCAGCGTCAGATTTCCCCTGTAAAGCATCCTAGGTACCCTTTGTGGGAAGCTGACTTACAGAAGCTCGGCCGTCCTTATCCACAAAGGGACGGGAGGAGTCTGACCCCAGCGTAAAATCGTAGTTCTCACCAAGTACCCACAGAAAAGCCTAGCATTCAGGAAGCCCCATTCACAAAGAACTTATGAGATAAAACAGAAATCCTGGAGGGTGGAAAGGAGGCTTACCAGTTAAGAATGCTTTCTGTTCTCGGAGAGGACCCAGGTTTGACTCCCAGCACTCCCAAAGCCTGTAATTCTAGTTCTGGGAAATCGTGATGCCCTCTTCTGGCCTCGGTAGGCACTGCAGGCATGTTGTACATACTCTGTGACACTTCCTCGGGAGACATGAATAAGCATCTACTTATCCTAGATAAGAAGCCAAGAACAGACCAAAGTACAGATACCTCCCGAGTCCAACTTGGTGAACACATGAGTTTTATTGCGGTATTACTAGGGTATGGGTGAGGGATAACTATACACAGATGCAATACCGAGAGCCTATCCCAGCAAGGTTGACGGGTCACAAAAGTTGGGTACCTGGAGCGCACTGCACATCATGCAGGCAGCTCAGCCAGTCCCAGCCTCTTTTACGTGGTTACCTTGTCTGAGACTCTTCTAGGTATCTGGCCCAGTCTTAGCATGTTGCTCAGCAGTCCTTACTGCTTATATATGCTTGTAGCAGGGCTGGCAAGATGGCTCAGCAGGTAAGAGCACTGACTGCTCTTCTGAAGGTCCTGAGTTCAAATCCCAGCAACCACATGGTGGCTCACAACCACCCGGACTTGAGATCTGGAGCTGTCTGAAGACAGCTACAGTGTACTTATGTATAGCAATAAATAAATCTTTAAAAAAAAAAAAAAAAGGTGCTTGTAGCAGGAGAGGTGAATCTTACCCATTTCAGAAACTTCCTGAAGCTTATGGGTTGTTTATACCCTGAGTTTATGGAGCTTCCCTGCAGGGTTGAAGGTTTTCAGAGGAAACTGCTATTCACTAGTACGTAGAGACACACACAGGCAAGCAGTCATGACATAAAATAAAATAAATGAATCTTTAAAAAAAAAAAAAGACAGAACACTTGGAAATAAAAATATTTTATTCCATTCATTTCGGTTACCGTTCCTGGTGTTAATGTTCTGTTTTGAAATAGAGTCTCCTGTACTCTAGATTGATGTCAAAATCACTATGTAGATAAGAATGACTTTGAATTCCTGATCCTCCTGCTCAATCAAAAGGCTCACAGGCATGCACCACCATGCCTGCCCTGACATTGACATCTTATTTTAAAGATAAAATTTTGGGGCTGGAGAGATGGCTCAGCGGTTAAGAGCACTGACTGCTCTTCCAAAGGTCCTGAGTTCAATTCCCAGCAATCACATGGTGGTTCACAACCATCTATAATGAGATCTGATGCCCTCTTCTGGTGTGTCTGAAAACAGCAGCAATATACTCACATACATTAAATAAATATTTTTTTTAAAAAGATAAAATTTTATTTTGTGTGTGTGGGTGTTTTGCCTTATGTATGTCTCTGCACCATGTACATGCCTGGTACCAATGGAGGCATCAGATGAATTGCAGACAGTTGTAAGCTTCTATGTGGGTGATGGGAATTGAACCTGGGATCCTCTGGAAGAAGAGCTACTGCTCTTAACTGATGAGCGGTCTCTCTTCTCTCACGTCCCCTTTTTTTTTTTTTTTTAAATATTTTTTAGACTATTTATTTTTACGTATATGAGTACACTGTTGCTCTCCTCAAACACTCCAGAAGAGGGCAGCAGATCCCATTACAGATGGTTGTGAGCCACCATGTGGTTGCTGGGATTTGAACTCAGGACCTCTGGAAGAGCAGTCAGTGCTCTTAACCTGAGCCATGTCTCCAGCCCTCACGTCCACTTTTTTTTTGTTTGGTTGGTTGGTTTTTCTTTTTTCTTTTTTTCTTAAATTTTAAAGATTTATTTATTTATTTATTTATTTTATGTAATTCATTGTAGCTGTCTTCAAACACTCCAGAAGAGGGCATCAGATCTCATTACAGATGGTTGTGAGCCACTATGTGGTTGCTGAGATTTGAACTCAGGACCTTCGGAAGAGCAATCAGTGCTCTTAACTGCTGAGCCATCTCTCCAGCCCGGTTGGTTGGTTTTTTCAAGACAGGGTTTCTCTGTGTAGCCCTGGTTGTCCTGGAACTCACTCTGTAGACTAGGCTGGCCTCGAACTCAGAAATCCACCTGCCTCTGCCTCCCAAGTGCTGGGATTAAAGGCGTGCACCACCACTGCCCGGTGCCACATCCACTTTTTTTAGATAGGGTCTTCCTATACCCCATGCTAACCTCTGACTCATTATGTAGAGTTTATATTAAGCTTCTGATCTTCCCCCAAGAGGTAGGAGCGTGTCCCACCACACCTGTTTTGTGTAGTGCTGGAAATCAAACCCAGGCCTTCCTACAAGCCGGCAAGTGCTCTTAAGGATTGAGCTACGTACCCAGCCCCTTCCAGTTTTTTTCACTCTGTGTTTTTTTTTTTTTTTTTTTTTTTTTTTTTTTGGTTATTCATTGATGACGTTCATATGAACCCTTTACTATAAACAATGCTTATAAAATGATGAGTGGCAGCCAGCTCTTGTTCTCTCTATTAACCCCAGCTGGTCTCAAGAGTCTCAGCTTCCCCAATGCCAGGATTACAAGCACACATCAGCAGGCCCACTTTCGTTATCCTTTTTTTTATCTGGTTGGTTTTGGAAGGCTGAGACAGAAGGATTACAGCAAGTTAAGGCCAACTGGGATACGAGGGAGTTCCCGTCAAGCCCTGGAAGCATCATAAAGAGACCTTGCTCACTCAGTAAGTGAATAGACACTCTGATTCTGATACATTTATTAGTAGGAACTCTTTCAGGGTATCACATGGACCCATAGCTGCTGATATCCTGTCCTCTTTTGTTTGGCTTTGGTACACTGTAAGCTTTTGTTTGGCTTTGTTTTTTTGAGACAAGAGTCTTATTATGTAGCCCAGACTGGCCTTGTACTCTCTAATAACCCCAGCTGGCCTCAAATTTCACAGCTTCCCCAATGCCCGGATTATAGGCATGCATCATCAGGCCCACTTTCCTTATCCTTTTTTGGTTTTGGTTTTGGTTTTTCTTTGAAATAGAGTCTTACTGTATAGCCTTGAGTTTCCTGGAACTCACTACATAAACCAGGCTGGCACTGAACTCACAGATCTTGTGCCTCTGCCTCCCAAGCGCTGGCACTAAAACACCATCATTGGACCAGATGATAGTGGTGCACACCTTTAGTCCCAGCACGTGGGAGGCAGGGGCAGGTAACAAATTTCTGAAAACTGAGGCCAGCACAGTCCACAGAGTGAGTTCCAGGATAGCCAGGTTTACACAGAGAAACCTTGTCTCAAGACAGCAAGCAAAGAAAACAAAATCCACCATCATTATTCATTTTGATACTTGGATTGCTCCACACTTGATCAAGTGAACAATTGTTAAACTTTTAAAAATGCATCCCTACAGTTATTACTGTAATTGCGAACTGCTTGATTTTCGTTTCTGTCTTTGTTTTGATATAGGGTCTGGAATAGCCCAGGCTGGGCTCCAACTCGGAACTTGGAAGTATGGAGCTAAGGCTGGCTCCCACTCCTCTTGCTTCCACCCCACAAAGCAACATTGTCTAAGCTCTTCTCAATGCCAAATACCATGCTATTTAAAAAAACAAAACAAAACAAAACAAAACAAAAAAAAAAAAACCCACTGGGCAGTGGTGGCGCATGCCTTTAATCCCAGCACTTGAGAGGCAGAAGCAAGTGGATTTCCGAGTTTGAGGCCAGCCTGGTCTACAGAGTGAGTTCCAGGACAGCCAGGGCTACACAGAGAGACCCTGTCTCAAACAACAATAACAACAACAACAACAACAACAACAACAAAAAAAGAAATACAACTACTCATTTAAAAAAAAGTTTTATTTTATGTGTGTTAGTTTTTGCCTGCAAGTACAATCTATACCATATGTCTGTAGAGCTGGCCTCCAGAAGGGTGTTTCTGATCTACTGCAACTGGAAGTGCAGGCAATTGCAAGCCACTATTGGGGGTGCTGGGGACAAAATTCTGGTCCTCTATAAAAGCATCGAGCCATCACCTCAGCCCTCATGCTAATCTTTTTACTTGAATTATCCTACTCAGTGACTATGGCCACTGTCATGGTTTGAATACGCTTGGCCCAGGGAGTGGCACTATTAGGAGGTGTGGCCTTGTTGGAGTAGGTGTGTCACTGTGGGTCTGGGCTTTAAGACCTTCATCTTAGCTTCCTGGAAGCCAGTTTCAGGTGAAGATGTAGAACTGTCAGCTCCTCCTCTGCACTATGCCTGCCTGGATACTGCCATGTTCCCACCTTGATGATGATGGACTGAACTCTGAACCTGTAAGCCAGCCTCAATTAAATGTTGTTCTTATAAGAGTTACCTTCGTCATGGTGTCTGTTCACAGCAGTAAACACTAACTAAGACACCCACCCAGAGGTAGGGACAACTGTTTCCCACATAAGGGAATAGATTTATAGGACTCAGTAGTCTGCTCATAAGAAAGAAACAGAGCCGGGCGGTGGTGGCGCGTGCCTTTAATCCCAGCACTTGGGAGGCAGAGGCAAGCAGATTTCTGAGTTCAAGGCCAGCCTGGTCTACAGAGTGAGTTCCAGGACAGCCAGGGCTACACAGAGAGACCTTGTCTTGAAAAACCAAAAAAGAAAGAAAGAAAGAAAGAAAGAAAGAAAGAAAGAAAGGAAGGAAGAAAGCGAGCCTGTAGGCTGTATGTGGAAGCATGTAGCTTTAATCCTAGCAGCTGGGACGCAAAAGCAGAATTAAAGGTCAGCCTGGTCTACAGAACAAGTTTTAGGCTAGCCAGAGCTACATAGGTGAGACCTAGTCCTAGAAAGAAAGGAAGAAAGAAAGAGAGAAAGAAAGGAAGGAAGAAGAAAAGAAAGAAGCAAAGAAAGAAAGGAAGGGAAGGAGGAAGGGAGGGAGGAAGAGAAAGGGAAGAAGGGAGGGAGAAAGGAAGGAAGGAAGGAAGGGAGGAAGGGAGGGAGTAGAACTTGAGTTAATCAAGTCAGGAGGCAAGCACATATCATCCCACCACTGAGGTGGAGGCGAGGGAGAGGATTGCTGTGCACTGCAACTAACCTAGGCCATGTATCGACTTCCAGGCAGGGTAGCCTGGGCTACAGAGTAAGACTTTATCTAAAACAAAACAAAACAAAAAAAACCCAAAAAGGTTGAAGGGTAATAAGTATGGGAAGAAATTTAGAACTCAGGATTGTTTTTAAAGTTTTTTAATTGTGGGGCTGGGATAGATGGTTCAGTGGTCAAAAGCACTGGCTGCTGTTCCAGAAGACCCAGGTTCAATCCCCAGCACCCACATGGCAGTTCACACCCATCTATAATCTCAGTTGCAGGGTATCTGACACCCTCACACAGACATACATGCAGGCAGAGCCACCAATGCACAATCAAAATAATAAAAGGGTAACTCTTTTTTTTTTTTTTTTTTTTTTTTTTTTTTACTATTTTGCAGATAGAGGAGTAGCAATGTCTCACATATCTGGGGACTCAAGCTTTCTTTTCTTTTCTTTTTCTTTTTCTTTCTTTTTTATTCTTATTATGGAGAGCAGGGAAAAGATGGTGGACCCAAGCTCTGTATGTCTGCCAGGGCTCTGTGTATTCGGCTGTGTTCCTCGGGTTCTCTCCTAGTTGGGTCTCTATTGTTGCGATAAACACCACAACCAAAGCAACTCCGGAAAGAAAAGCGTTAGTTCCATTTTACAGCTTACTTCAAGAAGGAGAGTCGGGGCAAGAACTCAAGGCAGGAACCTGGAGGCAGGAGCTGATGCAGAGACCGTGGAGGGGTGCGGCTTACTGGCTTGCTCCCTGTGGCTTGCTTAGCCTGCTCTCTCCTACAACCCGGACCACCTGCCCAGATCAACCAATCATCAATCAAAAAAATGCCCCACATGCTTGCCTACGGATCCTCCCCTTGACCTTGATGTTAATCCTTGTTCCCATGGTCAAGTTGGAAAAAACAAAAAACAAAAAAAACAAAAACAAAATTAGCCAGTACAAGATCCTCAGGCACAGTCCTTGTAGAGGTAATCTCTTGGGTACTGTATGGAAGGATCACCTGTCAATAAAAGGTTAAAGGCCAATAGGTTGTGGCAGGGTTAGGGCTTGGGATATCCAGCAAGAGGGGGATTCTGGGAAAGAGTCAAGATGGAGATTCCCTGCACAGAATCAGAGGAAGTTGGATTTATGAAATGAGGAGAGACCAAAAAAAAAAAAAAAAAAAAAAAAAAGAGCCCGGCAATGGTGGCACACACCTTTAATCCTAGCACTTGAGAGGCAGAAGCAGGCAGATCTCTGAGTTTGAGACCAGCCTGGTCTACAAGACATCCAAGGCGAAAGAAACCCTGTCTCAAAAAAAAAAAAAAGGAAAAAGAAAAAGAAACTGAGGAAAGGTAATTAGCCATGTGGCAGACATAGAATAGTATAAACAGGTTAATATAAGTTACAAGCTATAAGAACAGGCCAAGCATATGGCCTAGGAATTTTTAAATAGACTATACGCTTCTAAATCGTTATTCAGGAACTGGGGTGAGGGTAGAAAAGCCCATAGTTACAGTATTGATAGCCATGTGAAGGTCTGTCCTAGTGACCTATCACCTCCGGTGGCCTCCTCTCATTACTCCTCCAGGTAGAAGAAGACACCTTCATCTAGAACTTTCCTCTGATAAGGACAACTGTACTGTGAGACCTGTTACCCCTAACAAGCTAGGTTTGGTCATTAAGACACTGAGTCAAAAAAAAAAAAAAAAAAGTCATAGTTAAAAAGAAGATTAATTCAATGTGGCCACATTGGAAGATGAATGAGTGAAGAGTTCAAGCACCTGCCAAGCCCTTCTTCAGGGCCTGACATGCTTTCTCTTTAAACAGAAGGCAAGAGATACACCATAACAAAGCAGTGCTGGTCATGGTGTGGCTAGCGTGGGGCCTAGGCGGTTTTTTAATAGATAATAAGCTATCATGGTCTGAGTGCTACACTTTCCTACAGAGTGGTTTTTGTTTGTTTGCTTGTTGTTGTTTTTGTTTGTTTTGTTTTGTTTTGTTTTGAGACAGGGTTTCTCTGTGTAGCCCTGGCTGTCCTGGAACTCACTCTGTAGACCAGGCTGGCCTTGAACTCAGAAATCCACCTGCCTCTGCCACCACTGCCCGGCTTACAGGGTGATCTTAAGGTGGCAAAAAAAGAAAAAAGAAAAGAAAAGAAAAGAAAAGAAAAAAAGAAAATACCCAAACCCCCAAATCAAGAATTATGGGGACTTGCAAAGGCAGAGTAACCCCGGGTCCCTCACTTTATAGTCTAATTGAAACCTCTTGCCAGCTGTGAATGAAGAATTCCAGTTTATTACCATCTGCTTAATGCCAGCCAGGCATAGTGGCTCATGCTTTTAGTCCTAACACTCGGGAGGCAAAGGCAGGTGGATCTCTGAGTGTTCAAAGTCACCCTAGTCTACATAGAGTTCTAGGGCTACATAGAGAAACCTTTCAAATCCAAAACTAAACTAAAACCATTTGCTTAATGTCTTTCTCCTCACTCAGCTGTAAACCTTCTGTATTCTAAGAATCTCACCAAAGCCCCTTTGTAGAAAAAAAAAAATAGTGTCCTAAACTCCTTGAACAACCCTAGTGGCTCCCAGTTTTACTGTATCAGAGTATAATCCCATCAAAAGCACCCCCTGGAACTACCCATAATAATCTTATTTATCAAAAGAGAGAGAAGTTGGGACCTAATAAATAGCTCGGTGGTTAATAGCTCCTGACTCGTCAGAGGATATATAGTCTGCTCCAGTTGGGTGACAGACAACTCCATGTAAGTGCACACACATACTCACACAGATAGTCAGACAGACAGACAGACATCCACACATGAAGAAAGAACCAGTAAATCTTTTTTGTTTGTTTGTTTTTCAAGACAGGGTTTCTCTGTGTAGCCCTGGCTGTCCTGGAACTCACTCTGTAGACCAGGCTGGCCTCGAACTCAGAAATCCGCCTGCCTCTGCCTCCCAAGTGCTGGGATTAAAGGCGTGCGCCACCACTGCCTGGCTTGCCCAGCTAGATCTTTTATCTATCTAGCTATCTATTTTTATTTATTAACTACTTGGGAATCTCACATCATGCACCCTGACCTTGCTCACCTCCCAGTCCTTCCATGTCAGCCTTCTTCCCCTGAAGTTGCCCCCCCAAAAAAATAGAGGGGGAAAAATAAAGAAAAAAAATATTTTATTTTTCATTTCCAAGTATAATGCACATAGCTTTACTCTCAGAAGTCAGAAGTCAGAAGCAGGTGAATCTCTCAGGAATTTGACATCAGCTTGATCTACATAGTTCCAGGCCACCCAGGGCTGTATAGTAAGACCTTATCTCAAAGGAAAGTGGTCTAGAGAAATGGCTCAGTGGCTAAGAGTAGCTTACTGCACAATCATGAGGACCAAAGTTCAAATCCTAGAATTTATATAACAAGCCAAACATCTCATAGATGCCTGCAACTCCAGCTCTAAGAGAGCTAGCACCCTCTTCTGGTCTCAAAAAACACATACACAGGTAAGGTAGCACATGTCTTTAATTCCATTTAATCCTAGAACTCAGGAGGCAGAGGCAGGAGGATCTCTGTGAGTTCGAGGCCATCCTAGTCTACAAATAAGGACAGCCAAGGCTGGTTACACTGAGAAACCCTGTCTCAAAAAATCAAAAACTGCTGGGCAGTGGTGGCGCACGCCTTTAATCCCAGCACTTGGGAGGCAGAGGCAGGCGGATTTCTGAGTTCGAGCCCAGCCTGGTCTACAGAGTGAGTTCCAGGACAGCCAGGGCTACACAGAGAAACTCTGTCTTAAAAAACCAAAAAACCAAAACAAAAACAAAAAAACAATGCTAATAATAATAACAAGATATTGTAAGACATATTAGCCTAACTGCTGGAGGCCAGAGAAATGGCTTAGTAGTTGGCTTAGTACTTGGCTGCTATTGACCCATGCTTTTAGTACTAGCTCTGGGGAGGCAGAGGGAGGTAGATATCTGTGAGTTCAAAGCCAGCCTGGTCTACAGAGCCCAGGACAGCCGGGGTTACAGGCTACACAGAAAAATTCTTTCTTGGAAAAATAAAAACAAAACCACAAAACAAAAATCAGAGAGAAAAAGAGACAGTCAGTCAGACAGACAGACAGACAGACTAACATCAGGCTTTGTGATGAAGAGAGACTAGATGACCCTGCTTTAAATTCAGCCAGATCAGTGTGAGATTTGTAAAGAAGGTGCCATTATGAACTGAGAGCTGGGAGTACAAACTGGGGTAGAACGCTCCCAGTCAGAGACTCAGCAGGAGACAGCCACAGAGCCACTGTGGACTGGCCCTTCAGAAGGACTGCCAGGCTCAGTAGTGCCCATGCTTGCTTTACATATGTGAGGTGCCACCACACAGAAATTCTCATGCATATTCTCTCTCTTCTGTGTTTTTGTTGTTTCAAGACAAGATCTTACTGTGTGGCTCTGGCTGTCCTGGAACTCCTTATGGAGACTAGGCTGGCCTCGAACCCTCAGAGATCTGTCTGCCTTTGCCTCTCTCTGAGTGCTTGGATTAAAAGAGTCAAAGCAAACATGGTACCTTGGAGATCCAGTAAAAAATTGTCAAGAGTATAATAGATTAGATGTTGGGGGCTGAGAAAAAGAGCTAAGATAAGCTACAGAGAGCTGGGGAGATGGCTCAGGAGGTAAGAGCACTTGCTGCTCCTCTTCCAGAGGACTAGAGTTTAGATCCCAACACTAACATCTTGTGACCCCCGGTGAAATTCTGTCTCAAAAAATGTTTTTAGATTAAGTTTTTTTAGATCTATTTATTTATTTCCTGTATGTGAGTACATTGCATCAGATCTCATTACAGAGCATTGTGAGCCACCATGTGGTTGCTGGGATTTAAACTCAGGACCTCTGGAAGAACAGTCAGTGCTCTTAATCGCTGAGCCATCTCTCTAGCCCAGATTAAACTTTTTTGTTTGCTTAAACTTTTTTCTGAGACAGAATTTCCTTGTGTAACAGGTGTACCTCCCAAATTTTTTAGATAAATTTTATTTATTTTTTATTTATTTATTTATTTATTTATTTATAATCCCACCCCCACCTCCGAGGCTGAAAGTGGGTTTCTCTGTGTAACAGCCCTGACTGTCCTAGAACTGGCTTTGTAGATCAGGCTGGCCTTGAATTCACAGAGATACGATCCACCTGGCTCAGTCTCCTCAGCGTGGAAATTAAAGGCATGCCTTACCACATCTGGCCCCTTTTTAGTTTAAAAAACAAAAACAAAAAAACAAACAAACAAACAAACAAAAAACCAAACTTTTTTCTTACTTATTCTGAGACCAAATCTCACTCATTAGCACAGTGCTGCCCTGGAACTCATCATGTAGACTATGCTGGCTGGCCTCCGAATTCGCACCCCAAAGGTTGGGTGTCCCTTGCAGGGCAGGGATGGGGTGTTACGGAGTCTGTGGTTGTCTGTAGGTCTCTCACACCACTCTGAGGCTCCCTGGGATCGAACTAGAGTCTTTGGTGAACTCTGAGGATGGAACTCTTGAGTCATCTGACTTTAAAAGCAAGCATTTACCACCGTGCAATCTGCCTTTGTAGGCCACAGTCAGCCTAGAACTCAATTCCGGAATCAATCGGCATGTGACGACATAACTGGCGCCGGTTATGGCGCCCGTCTGAAGTTTAAGAACACTTTATAAGCTGTTCCAGTCGGCCGGGCGTGGTGGCGCACGCCTGTAGTCCCAGTAGCTTGGGAGGCTGGGGCAGGATTGTGCATGAGTTCAAGGCCAACATCCTGGGTGACAAACTACACTGTAGGAACATGGTCATTGTTAAGACTAAGATCCTGCCTCCTTTTTAAATTAGCGTTTTATTTTATTAATTTAATATTTTTGAGCCGTGAATGGCCAGCATACTGTCTTGAGACGGCCTTCCAAAAGCTGGTACACCATGGGTAAAGGAAAGCGGCCAGGAGATGCTATATTGGGTGGGAAACTAGGCTTTGATGAGGTGCCTGAGAAGGTTGGAGAGGTCCTCCACATGTTCTGTTTCGGATCTGGGGACCCAGAAGGGTTCTACTTGGGGGGAGTCACGTTCTGGCCTCACCCCAAAAAACGAGATCCCTGGGCCCTACCAGGACCCACTGCTGCCTCCTACTGGCCAGGCAGAGGCAGTGTCGTCACCTTCGCGGCTCCTTTCCTGCCCAGGGTGATTCTTAGGTCACAGAACAAGTGCCCCATCATTCAAGCCGCCAGCGTTTGTGTTCTGTTTTTGTTTTGTTTTCTTGTTCTTGCGTTTTGTTTTTTACCAAGATGGATGGGGTGGTGCCCACCTTTAATCCCAGCACAGACGCTGGTGTATCCCTTTGAGTTTGACACCAGCTTATTCTACAGTGAGTTCCGGATCAGCTAGGATTACGGAGTGAGACACTGCCTCAAAAAAGAACGCAATGAATGAATAAATAAACAAATAAATGAGATTTTGTAGAGCATGCAAGGTCCTTGTGCTCACGGAGAAGCACTAGGATAACCAGAAATGTTGAGCACGCAGGCTTGTCTTCCACAGAAGGGATGTCTATGCTTGTTTTCCAGAAGGCTGGGTATGATTGTGGTTTAATAGCCTGGTGTTCTTTACTATCTATAGGCATGAGTCACAACCGAATGCCCCAGACTATTGTGTTTAGCCCAAATTCTCCCTCCCTAGACCTTCATCTTGAACACTGCTTTTCAGTCAATAACCGCCGTTTGGGGAGATGTTATATGGACTTTGCAAGAGTTGTGATGTAGTCATGCCTTAAGTTTTATTGTACACCAGCATTGAGATCATTGTTACTAGGAAACCTTTTACCAAAATTATACTGTAATTAGATAGGTTTAAAACAGGGCTAGAGGGGGCTGGCGAGATGGCTCAGCGGGTAAGAGCACTGGCTGCTCTTCCGAAGGTCCTGAGTTTGGATCCCAGCAACCACATGGTGGCTCACAACCACCCATAATGAGATCTGACGCCCTCTTCTGGTGCATCTGAAGACAGCTACAGTGTATTACTCCGGAGCGAGCGAGCAGGGCTGTCCTGAGTTCAGTTGCCAACAGCCACACGGTGGTCTACAGCTACAGTGTACTCAAACACATAAAAAAAAAAATCTAAAACAGGGCTAGAGAGCCGGGCAGTGGTGGCTCATGCCTTTAATCCCAGCACTTGGGAGGCAGAGGCAGAGGCAGGCAGATTTCTGAGTTCGAGGCCAGCCTGGTCTACAGAGTGAGCTCCTGATCCTGTCACGAAAAAGCAAAAACAAAACAAACAAACAAAAAAAAACAGGGCTGGAGAGACAGCTCAGGGGGTTAAGAGCACTGACTGCTCTTCCAGAGGTCCTGAATTTAATTTCCAGCAACCACATGGTGGCTCAAAACCATCTGTAATGGGATCTGATGCCCTCTTTCTGGCATGTGTGAAGATAGCTACAATGTACTCACACATACTCATATATAATATATATTAATAATACGTTATTATATATTATATATTATATATAATTAAGATATACTCATATACATGATTTTATATATGTATATGTACATATATGTATGTGTGTATACATGTATATATACATATATATGTGTGTGTATATATATATAATAAATCTTAATTATGTTTAAAATAAATGGCCTGGGGCTGGAGAGATGGCTCAGCGGTTAAGAGCACTGACTGTTCTTCCGAAGATCCTGAGTTCAAATCCCTGCAACCACATGGTGGCTCACACCATCTGTAATGAGATCCGATGCCCTCTTCTGGGGTGTCTGAAGACAGCTACAGTATACTTACATATAATAAATAAATTAAAAAATAAACAAATAAATAAATGGCCTGGTGTCAAACTCCAGAAATTTGAACTAGCCTGGCTAACGAAATTGTGCTGAGCTGGGTTTCTTCTTTGCCTCTCATAGTTTGTTTCTCTGCTGGGGTGCCAGCATTTTCAGGGACTCCACCCCCTCACACTAGGTTTTCAGGGTTTGGAGAGATGGCTCAATACTTAAGTGTGCTTGTTACTTTTCCATGTCAGGAGTGTGATCCCCAGCACTTATGTCTGACGGCTCACAGCCTCCAGTAACCCCAGCTCCAGGGGTCACAGTCTTCTTTCTAGATTCCATGCCTGCACACATATGGTATACATTCATACAGACACATAAACGTGCGTAAACATGATTCTTTAGATATGGCTCTGAGGCTAAGGTTATAGCTCAGTTGGTAGAGTTCTTGCTAACCACACTCTAGGCCCTGAATTTCTCCCCCAACACCACAACACCACACAACTAGAAGTGCAAACCTGTAATCCCAGCACCCAGGGCCGTGAACCAGAGTTAGAGGCCAGCTTGTGATGGGCTTAAACTTGTGATCCTGGAATTGGGGTCTCAACCAACACTGCTCAAAGTCTAGTTAGACTACAAAACTACTGAGCCCCACTTTTTCCCATACACTGGATGTAAGGCAATCACCTGTAGCCACCAGCCACCTCGGGTTCCTGGGTTCTTGAAGGGAAAGCTGGGGCTGAATGGGGGAACAGTGAGAGAAGGATGAGACCAAGACAAAGTTTCTGATCAAGGCCCCATGTTTACTTATGAGTCTGAGCTTATAAAGGTGGGGAACTCATCCTCTACCATGCCAGGATCTTGTTGCCTTGTCAGGATCTTGTTGCTTTATCAGGAGCTGTCAGGAAAACAGACTCAGCGGCTCCTTGTAGGAAGCTGCAGATGTGGCAGAACAATAGACTTCACCTAGGTGGGAAAGCTCCACCCTAGGTGGGCTAGTGGGTTGTGGCAGAGCAAGGTCTGAATCAGCCTGCTCCAGACTGGGGGAAGGATACAATTCCTCCCTTTTTACTTATTAAAAATTAGCTGGACTGGGGCATAAGATTTACTTATGGTCCATAGTCCTGACTGGGAATTATGGTGACCAGTGGCCTCATTTGTCTTAGTACTGGATCTAATGGTCTTCCTCTTACCCATCCTGGAGGTCACGTGCAGCTTGTTTGTATTTATTTGCACAAACACTGCTTTTTAGTGTTTATTATGAACAAACATGGCCTCTTGGCACATGACTCTGTCTTAGGTTGATGAGAGCCAGTTGATCATCCTTGACTGCAGGCCCTCATAGCACACTTTTTTTCCCATTCAGACCAAAGCCACAATATGTACTCAATGCATTTCCTCATACTGATGAATAACTGTCCTATCTGAGTTTTTCTGAAGGCGAGCCTGAGCTGGTATGGAGATAAGGAGTTCTGGGGCAGGAAAGTTCCACAGGAGTAGGACAGGGAAGGGCTAAAACCAGAGGCCATTCTTAGCTTCCGTGTGGGTTAGCAAGGGAGGCCGAGTACTTGTCAGGTGTCTAGGATGAGGAGAGAGGAGGTTCTGTTTCCTTTAGTTAATGGTAGACCAAGCTATATATTTGTTTGTTTGTTTATTTTGAGACAGGGTCTCCCTGTGTAACTCTGGCTGCCCTGAAACTTGCTGTATAGAACAGGCTGGCCTTGAACTCACAGAGATCCATCCATTTCTCTGTGTTGTATAAGACTATCTTCCAAGTCAAATTACTAATTGTAACTCCATGAGTTCAAAAATGGCAAGACCATGCTATTCTCCAAAGACACTATTCATCTTTATTCTCTGGCTCTTCTCTTTTTCCTGCCTTATCTGCCACCATGTCTCTGAGCCATGTAAACGCAGCCCTGATTGGTTTTTTTGTTTTGTTTTGTTTCTTTTAAATACAGGGTCTCTTACTTTCCAAGCTGGCCTTGAGTTCACTAAGTTGATGAGGATGGTCTTGAACTTCTGATCCTTCCCATGTTGGGATCAGAGGTGTGGCCTGCATACCTAAGTCTATGCAGGGCTGGGGATCAGGCCCAGGGCTTTATGCATGCCACGCAAGCAATTTTACTAACTGAGCTACAGCCTCAACCCAGTTCCAATTACAGAAAAGGGGCCTGCAAGATGGCTCAAATGGTGACTTTGTCACCAAGTCTGATGACCTGAGTTTAATCCCTGGAACCCACATGGTGGAAGGAGAGAACTGACTCCTACAAACTGTCCTGTGACCTTCCATTGATACACTGTGGCAAGCACACACACACATACACACACACACACACACACACACACACGCACACGCACACGCGCACACACACACACACACACAGAGCAATATAATAAAAAAAAAAAAAA